>CALSBV010010690.1:5098329-5120523 GCA_943590825.1 Bovichtus diacanthus | reverse complement strand
CCCCCCCCCCCCCCCCCCCCACCTTCTTCAAATTCCTCAAAGTCTCCCTTTTGCCTCCACTTCTCATTTACATATTCCTTTTAACAAAGTAGAAATGAGCTGCCAGTTTAGTCTGACTGGATGTTTCTGTGCACACCCACGTGTTGACACGCAGACGCACGTCAAACACACACCTCCAGACGCACGCACAAATGCACAGAGGCGCTTACCGATGGTGCAGTGCTCTCCGTTCCAGCCCTGGTGACACTGGCACTTGCCATCCTTGCAGGTTCCGTGTTTGATGCAGAGCGGGTTGCACACGCGCTGGTCACAGCCTGCGCCGGTCCAGCCCTCCTCACAACGACAAGCTCCGGCCATACACACTCCATGGGTGCCACAGTCCACTGAGCACACCTCTGATGAAGAGAGAAAGATCTGGGTCACCAACATTATTTTAGGACTCCAAAGTTGATGTTTTGAGCAGGAAAAACGATGGATATTGCCGAGATGAGCCATGTTAATGTGAACCGTTTAAACCAATTGAAAATCTGAAGATTCGCCATCCTTTCAGAAAATGTAGGGGCCCTTTATCGCTATTCACATGTATATATGTGTGTGTCAAGTGCCCAAAGCAGAAAAACAATCAAAAACAATCAAACCTGCACTACCTTAACTACAATTATCCACTATACACCATCAATTTAAATCGGTGATTATAGTTTTGCGGCGAGTGTTGTTTTCCATCTTCAGGTTCCATTACTGTAGTGTTGTTTGGGAGGCTCCGGTGTTGCAGGCAGCGTGTGGTGAGATGTGAGACAATCCCACTCATGTGCTCAGGACCCCCCGTTGTGCGGGGGAATGTAGTACGTACAGATGTTTTGATACACTCTTGCTGAGGGATCCTGCAGTGAGGAACAATGTTTCTTTACTAAAGCTAAGCATTTACTTCTCTCATAACAAATGCTGGAGCTCTGTTTGTGATGCTCTGACAGGGTGGAGGATGCTGTCTCTTTTACAGTGGTGGCCATATTTATTGAGATACGAAGAACGGTGGAGGTTGAGTATTTTATTATAAAAAGGCATTTAAACTGGGACTCAGCTACTTTTTTGTGTGTCTTGTTTTTCTAGGGAATAATGAGCCTCATGCACAGGAAGTGACTCCAGATGCCCTCCATTTTCCCTTTGTCCCCCACACAGACTTTATTAACTGTATTTGTCCCTATTCTCCTTCCCGTTGGACATGTTTATAGAATATATATAATTAGTTCGATAGCACTGTAAGATTCATGATATGCCAGCATATTTTGCTCCTAAATTAACTTTTAGTTTTTGACCTTTGGCAAGTTCTGAGCTTATATGAATGTTACTTCGGATTTATTGGTATAATTATATTGGGTCATTTTGTATCTTTTTTTTAATGATATTTTATGATAGGTGGCACAATTACCTTTCTTATTCTAAAACCATTTCATTGGCTCCCAGGGCAACACTAAATCAATTTAAAAATTCTAATATTAATCTAGAAAGGCCATAATAGTTTGGCTCCCCAGAACCTTCAGGTCTTCATGCAATGGTCTTCCGCCTATAAGAACAATCTAGCCTGTTTAAAAGAAAAATTAAACCCTTTTCTATTGTGTTAAGCTTATGATTAGTTGTTTTCCTTCTCTCTCTCTCTGTGTGTGTGTGTGTGTGTACGTGTGTGTGGGCTGGGTGCGGGGGTTTGTTATGTGTTTGCTGGTGTTGTTTGTGGGTGGTATTCTTTAGTTTTCATAATTCTTTTTCTTTTGTCGTCGTAGCTGCTTTTTCTTACATGTTATGTATCACATTCTTTTAGACATGTTGTTGCTTTGATTTAAAGCCCATTGTAAGGAAATGTGCCGTACAAATAAAAGTGCCTAACATATGAAGCTTTTCTTACTATCTTTATTCAAGAGCGTGTTTTTGTATTTGGGAGAACGCCTCCTTGATTTCCTGTTCAGATTTTATAATGCTTTCCCTCAAAACCATACCCTCACACTCAAATAGCCCCTGCGTGTGCTTAGATTTGCCCTGCTCTCTCCTCAAACTGCATCCTTGCTCTCAGATATATTGTTGCCTGCACATGCTGACACTCTGGCTGCTTCTGTGTGCGCGTGAAACGCCTGCTCTTGGATTTCTCCTCTGCCTCCTGGATTTTTTTGTGCAATAACCCTGTCAAAATTCCCCAACCAACAGAGTGCCAGGTGTAGTGTTGCTTTACTTTGAGAGCGTCCCAGACTGGCAGTTATTCTTTAACCAGGTTCGTTCGTCACCTTCCACCTCCAAGGCTTTATTATATGTAGTCCTTGTTTTTTTTTTTTACAACTTTTGGAATAAAATGAAAGTTAATATACATATATCAATGCCCGTACTTTTTCATTTTACTGTAATACCTACACCGGCCTCCCGTCGATGTAGCTACTATATTTTATATACGTTCAGTGGAGAAAGTTACAGTTAGCATGTACCAGTGATGAGGAGTGACTCCAGTCAGTGCAAAACAAGCTGTTTTAGGTGGTTTACGGAATACAACAGGAATATCACTGACAATTAATAACATGATACACTCCTCACTCACTATTGGAAAAACATAGCGGAGCGCTACGGAGCTAATGTTAACTGTGCATCACGCTAGCTGAGACTGAAAATAGAGCACTTTTCTGCATGAGTATGTTCAGCTTAAGCTTGTAAGGGAACTTCATCAATTAATTACTTAATTATAGCCAGAGCGAGGGAGATAGCTTAATGCGTGCAGACCATGGACGTATTAAGGAGAAAAGGCAGACCGCGGCAGTTACCACCACGGGTTTAGTTAGCATCAGGAAGCTAATATCTCTCCGTGTGCGGCCGTCAACGAGCATGAGCTGGCGTATGGCAAAATAAAAAAGTTGGTTCCAGTGCAGCTATTGAAGTAGAATAAAAAGTATGGCCGCTGATATATGTATATTTACTTTTCTTTCATTACAAAAGTCTTTAAAAAAAAAAAAAAGCCAAGGAATTACATTATAAAAAAGTCTTGGAGGCAGAAGGGGATGAATGAACCTGGCTAAAGAGAGACCGTCTGGGACGCTCTCGAAGTAAAGCAAACGCTTCCACACCGAGGTCGGGATCATTTCATTGGTCAACACTAATTCAAGAGCAGAGGAGAAATCTGAGAGCAGATGTTTCACGTGCACACAGAAGCAGAGTGTGAGGAGAAGGGTAACAAGTAACAATATATCTGAGCAAATCTATACGCATGCAAGGACTTCTTCTCCTCTGAGGGCATGGCTTTTTGGGGAAAGCGTTACAAAATCATGCTCGCAAATTAAAAAACACGCTCTTAAATAAAGTAAAATATAGTAAAAACTCTAGCATTGGCCATTTTGCAATTTGAGCACTACCCTGACAATCATAAAAAGCTGTCATAACTATACTGTCACTGACGTCTATTGAGAGACATGAGTTTATATAGCATTGACAGTGAAGCGTGTCACATTTTGTCCCTGTTTTGCTCAAATGTATGCCGGGATAATTCAAGAGTTGCTGCAACCCACTTCTGAGCAAGTTGTCTATTTTTTGTGGTTTTGTAGATTTCATCCAAACAAAAGCAAAGCAGAATTGAATAAAATGAAAAACTAATTAGCCATGTATCCCAGGGGACCAAAAACTCTGTTGGAACAATATGTAGTCAGAACCAGTTTTCTCTTAACTATGACACCCCAAACTCTGCTTTACCGTTGTCGTACTTACCCATAGAGCAGTCAGGTCCCATCCAGTTGGGGTCACAGCTGCAGAGCCCGGTGTCCGGTATGAAGGCCCCGTGGCCGTGGCACTGGTCTGGGCACTGCGCCCTGGGCAGCTCGCAGTGGAGCCCTCCCCATCCTGGCTTACAGTGGCACTCCCCATTCACACAGATGCCATTGTTGGAACATGTCGGATCCAGGCAATCCACTGCATTACGCCAGAGATACACCGATGTGAGAAAAAACAAAAAAAACAAGGAAAAAAATAAATGAACAAAAAGCAACACAAGCTAGAAAATGTAACATTATTATTAGAATAATTTTCTTTTTAAAGAAAGAGACATGACAAAGGACATATTTTCACTCTTTGTGTACACAGAATGATAATAAAACAAAAGAAAATATTACCAGACATATTACTAAGGCAATTAAAGCACACGATAATGAATAGCTGAGTCTATAATTGGGGCATGGCAGCAAATGTGTTCCACTCTGAAAGAGCAGCGAGCCTCACTGACACATTATTCGGTGTGAGCGCTCGCCTGCGTGCATGAGCATGCGTATGCATTAGTGTGTATGCGTGAATGCGCTAATACATAAGGGAGAATCTGACACTGTCAGTCCGCCAGGTTGACAGGCAGCTCTGAGTCCGAGCAGTGAGTGAAAACCAATTTGACAAATTACCTCCCCCCGGCAAAGAGCCCACCCATCCCTCTCCGTCCCGGTTGCTCCCACTTTTCTCGCCCCCCCTCTCTCTCCCCTCGTCCTCTTTGTCTGACACCTCTCTCACCCCTCCTCCTCCTCAGGCATGATTGACCCCTATGCACACACACACACTCATAAAACGTTGCGCTCGCACAAAAACCTCGGCCCTCCGTTTCTGTTTGCCTGGCAGAAACGGCGGATCACAGTTATCGATTTTCATGTCGCTGGCACTCCAGGTAAATTGTTTGAGGGACTCTGCTGTGATGAATATCAGATTTGAGACCAGGGTTGAAAAAAAAAAAAAAAATTGATAGGAGGGACATGGAGGGAAAAAAAAAATCAGGAGAAAATGCTGACCTTGTTCTTCGGCCCCTGTGTCTTCACTTTCTTCTATCTGTCACATCTTCCCTTTGTCTTTCTTTCCCTCTCTTCATCTTCACTCTCGGCACACTCCCTCCTTTTCCAATTCTCCCTCTTTCTTCATATATATATTCACCTCTCACTGCTGCCCTGACTCCCCCTCCATCTCTCATCCCTCTCCTTTCCTCTCTCTCGCTTTCAAGCTTTGTTGACGACCGAGAATGTGGCGGCCTGGTCCTTCTTAACAAGGATCAATAGAAGCAATTTCATTCCTTAATAAAATCTCTGATGTGTTTGGCTGTGGTATCATGCTTCATCTGTATATATGGAGAGAACGCACACTCAGTCAGATTAAGATTATGCTATGATGAGCTGTCTCACTGGAGTAAGAAGGATGTGTGAAGTGTGTTTGTTGTGGTGCAACAAACATTCATGCTTTTTTCAAAATAATCACTCTGACTTGTCGAAACCCACAGATAAAAAAAACAACAAACAACTGACACACCATCCTACATCCTTGAGGAACACCAAACCATTAACTCTGCCTCCTCTCACCCTGGGAACAGCTCTGCCCTTTGTAGCCGATAGAGCACACGCAGTTGCCGTCGGTGCAGGTGCCGTGGCCGCTGCAAAGAGGGTCAATGCATTGCGTGACGGGGACGTCACACTCGGGGCCCTTCCAGCCGCTGTAACACACACAGGAGCCCTTGTCGTATTGGCCGTTGCCGCTGCACAGCACCGGGCACGCCGCTGGAGGAACGGAGAGAGAGGGGAGAGAAGGGGGGAGAGATTAAACCATGTGTATGGGAAAAGAAAAATAATTAGAAGGCTTTTTAGAGATTCTCAAACACACACACCCACATTCGTCTAACCCCACCGACACGGTGCAAGAGGGTGAATAGAGTGGTAAAGGGCTGCAGAGTGGCGATGACATGAAGAGTAATTACAGGCAGAGGTAACTAAACTATTCATCAAAGCTGTCTATCCCAGGTGAGCACAGAGCCAGTGAGACGTTAGCTAGGGGGGAGCTGCCATTCATCATCAGTCATCTTGTCTGGGCTCCACCTAAGGCCACGCGCCATCTTTCTGCTCCTAATCCTCTCTGCTCGCTGCACGGAGCCCAAATGTGCCTGCTCGTCTAATTAGACGGTGGGGAACGGACATCTTTTTTTTTTTTTTTTTTTTTTCTTTTTACGACGGGAGGAACACATTTGTGAGGCGCTGATACCTTTGGAGCAGTCCATGCCGTGGAATCCTGGGAAACAGTGGCACACGCCAGAATTACACTCTCCGTTACCATGGCAATTGCGCGGGCACTCTTGCACTGAATCTGTGAAGGAGACAAAGTGAGACAGAGAGGGAAAAGAGGGAAGGGGTAAGAGAGAGTTCGATGGCAAGCATCAAAGCATTCGATTAAATCATTGGCACCACTCATTCTTTAAGATACTTGCAAATGGAGTCAGGGCGCTCCGAGTCACACACACACACACACACACACCAACGTCTCCTTCAAGATTCCTTGCATTCATTTTCAGTACATTTTTGTGCCGAGAACGCATTCCTCAACACGCCATTACCCATCCATCGTTTCTCTGCACGCTGTGTCAGAAAAGAGTCTGGAACTCTTCGGATGCTCTTTCCTGCCTCCTCTTTCATATATTCTGCCACTTTTCGGTTGTTTACTCCTCACTCCGGCCGCACCAAGGTCATTAATACTTCATCCAGATGTGGCTGTTTGTCAGATTTTAGCTGTACTCTACGAGGTGTGTGTTTCTGGCTGTGTGCGTACTTGACGTCAGTGCTCTATTCACCTTTTAGTGCCTCTCAACCCACTTACCAGAAGAGAGCAGTTTGGTGGGAAGAAACAGGGTCGATGCTAATGATAAAGAGGCATTTTGGACTTTTATCCATCCGTTCCTACTTCGCTCATGCTTTTTTCCAGCTTCCGCTCTCCTAACACAAAGCATGACTCAGCCTAAATGCACTGCCTTCCTCTTTAACACTTCCTCCCTCTTTTTCCTGTGCTCAGCCCCCCCCCCCCCCTGAATTTATGATCCCCACATCTCCCTCTTACCCTAATGCCACCCTCTCTTTCACTTCCCTCTTCAGCTCCTCCTTCTCCCGTCCTTCACTCCACTCCACTCCATTCTGGTTTTGCCCCCACCATTATGTCTCTCCTCCAGCTCCCCCTCTCACTACTCACTCTAATTCTGCCCTCGCCGCCTCTACTTCTCCCTCTCTCCACTACTCCTACTGCTGAAAGCACTACCGCCAGATATTGACAGTGAAGGATTCTTTCACTATCCACCCCCCTTGTTCTCACACTCATGCCTCTAGCCCAATTGAAATTATTTGGGGCGCTGTTTCAGGTCCTAAAAACATCCCATTTACAGGTTTATCTTGATCCATTTCTCACATGCACAAACACCACGGATGTGATTCTACACTCTCTGTTATAATAGGCTTTATTTTGTTTTTGAATACGTACTGTCAATTTATCCTACTAAGTTTTGGCAAAAACACATTTTTTAACTCACTAAGCGGTCCTGCCTACTTGACAATGTTGCTATACTTGTGTTGTTAGTTGCAACCTTGTGCACATGCTGCTGGTGAGAGTTTTTGCACCCTGTAAATGTGTAAAGTCCATGTCCCTCTTAAAAGGGAACTCCATCAATTTTACACATACATTGTTTACAGAGCTTTGAGTACAATTGTATAAGTGAAAACAGTCGTATAAAAGCCATTTTTTGGAGCTGCGCAAACTCTGATGAAGCGATGTCACCATTGGACGGTCTGGAGAGCGCAATGCATTTTGGGGCGGTGAGTATATCCAGTAAGGATCGTGTCTAGATGGTAACCCTCGCATTGACCTCGAATGGTTAAGGGTAGGATAGGTCGTCGGGCTGTGAGTTTTCAGAAAGTTTTGCAAATTGGGGACCAGACCGCCAGTAAACTCACGTCTAAGAAATTCTTGCTAATCCAGTATACATGGAGGCATTTCTCAAAAATCCACATACTATGCAGTTGGAACGCACCGCATACTCAATTTTACGTCATGATTAGTACGAACAGTATGTGATTTTGAACATAGCCTAAGACCAAACTGTCGTCGGCAGTTGGGTTGCATTGTGGGTAATGTAGGAACCAGGTTTTTAACGACAAAGAAGAATGTGCAGAATAAAAAAAAGACAACATCGATTCTGCTGCACGCTTTTTATTCTTAAAAATAAAAAACCTGTCCATCGTGAGTCTGAGAAATGTTACTGCAGGAGTGTAATGTTAAATTGGTGCAGTGCTCTTTTAAATCAGTGTCACTGTAACAAATAGCTTCGTCTCTCTCTACTCTTTCCATCTCCGAAATGCTGGTGCCTAATCTCATTTCACCTCCCAACCTGCCTCTCCCTCCTTCACCTCGTTCCCTCCCTCCGCCCACAACTTAAAAACTCTGTCTCACCCATGATGTTTGTGCTGAAGGAAACCGTCTCTCTCTCCCGGCCGTCGTTGTAGAAGGCCAGGTGCCAGGCACCGGCGTCCAGGTACTGGACAAACACCGCTTCATTGAGGACCACAGTTTGGATGCTCCTCCTCTCCCGCGGAGACTCGACCACGCTCCACTTCTCCTTCCCGTCCAGACGCTCCATATAGTCATACTGCAGCAGGGAGAAAGACAGAGGAAGTGCAGGAAGTGAACGGAGGTGAGAATAGCAGTACGAAATCTATGATTCAACTATGAAGTGCAGCGGTGGCCCTTTTTAGACTTTGAAAAATGACCAATAGTTGTATATGCAGGAAGATTAAACGATGAGGGAGGTAAGCGTGGCTGGATGAAGAATACAACAGAGGGATCCTTGAGGGCTATCATTCTCACTGCAGACATTTTTTTATTTTTGTTTTACTGCTGCACAGTTGCCACAACTTCATGGTCTTCACCAGTTTAAGTCAGGTCAGCCAGTGAAACACTTACCCTGATGCAATTATCCCATTCTACAAATCAAACGTGCTGTTAATTGAGTAGTCTCTAATTAATACAAGGCAGTAAAAGTTACATTACTGTGAAATTTAATTAAGTGTAAATCTTAGACTAAATGAGTTTTTTCAAATAACTATTAAAATGAATCACAAATTAATTTTACCATGTCCCATGACACAAGCAAGTATTTTTTTTTTTTTTTTAATGCCTTCTCCACTTTAGCTGATCAATATGAAGATAATGTGTTCCTAATGAATACAATTCTAATTATGTGATTACCTTATATTACCCTAAAGGTGTAAAAGCTGTAGAAGCTTGCACTTGGTGTCAGATAATACCTGTGCGTGTGAGGGAGGCAGGCCCTTGCGGATGTACACTCCGAACAGGGCATCCTTGCCCAGGGAGATGTTGAATTTGAGGAATTGGGGTTGGCTGAGGTGGAGCAGGGACCTCCAAAACACGCCTGGTGGGACTTCTTGGGTCACCCGCCTCCCGACCTCAATGCTGCCCGTGTCTATGCTGCTGTTCCGGCCTGCCCACGGACCTGGAGCGAGGGGAAAAGAAACTGCATAATCTGTGATTATAGGCATCGATTGTCAGAGTCAATAGTTAATCATCACAGTTAACTGGAAATGAGCTGCTATAAAAATTCATGGCCATTGAATAGTAGAGGATGAGCCCCATTAGCTCTGCAAACTGCGCGCCCAAAGTTTATTTTAAACACGAGCGTTGCTACATGTGACGGCGCCGATGCAAAACGCTGCCCTTTTGTGTCAAAGACTGTGGACGTTGTTGTTGTCTGGGCTACAATGAGAGCGGGCTGATAGAACTGCAGGGCAGAGCTTTCCAAGCAGACGCGCAGAAAACACACAGCGATCCTGCAATCAGGTCAGTCATCTAACTGCAGAGCGTTGAGGCCCAGACAGAAAAAGACAAGGTGTGTGTGTGTGTGCGTGCGTGTGTGTGTGTGTGTGTGTGTGTGTGTGTGTGTGTGTGCGTGTGTGTGCAGAGTAGCGAGGAAATAAAAGTAACAATGAGAAGAACAACAGCAGCATCTGGCCTAGACGACTGGGGAACACAACACAACAGTCCTCTCATTAATACAGAATGCAGACACAGAGCAACAGCCCACACATACCTATAGTACATGCTGTGTGTGTGTGTGTGTGTGTGTGTTACAGAGCGAGATCGAGCGAGTGAAAGAAGAATAGATGGAGAACCGCATGGGGGCTTTAAAAGAGATGGGGCAGGGGGGCTGGGGGTGGTGTGTGTGGGGGGGGTGTGTGTGCAGTTGGTGTTTTACCTCGTTTCTGACTGAGACGATAGACCTAGCTCCACACAGCTCAGCGGACTTGTTAAACAGCACACACTGATAGCACAGCTAGTATCATGAATTATGAAAATATTTTAGTTGGTGTGAGCCTGTTTGGTTGGGAGAGAACAAAATCTATATGTATTTACAGCAGACGCAGCATTTAAAAAAAAAAAAAAAAAAGCCTTATAGGACAAGGCTAGTGTTATTTCATATTTTTCTTGTTTGAAAGAAATCCAACAATGTGTTAGTCTGTCCTTCAATACTTTCTGTCTCTCCTACACTCTCTGGTGCACTCAGCCGCAAGCCAATTTGTGAGGACATAAATCTTTAAAAATTGATCAAAAATATATAGCTTTATTTTTGGAGTAAGAACTGCATTTCTTGGGGACTATTATCAGCTGTGGATTAATACACATTTGCCATTCTAGTGAGTATTTACACCACCGGGACTTTGTACGTACGAGTCAAAATAAACTGCAGTGCCCATGCGCATCGCAATCAAAGAACAATTTACCCAATGCAACAGTTTGTGGCTCTGATGTTTTTCCAACGGCTTTTGGACAACAAAGGAGATTTATGGCACAGAGGAAAAAGCTTCATCAATTGTTCGTAGGTTCATTCATTGTTGGTGTTGGTGTTTTCATGGGTTTGCTGGTGACACAAAACATATCACCAGCCTTATCCTGCTGACAGCAGGGTGTAATGTAATGTCTTCCAGACTTGAGTTTCGCTAACTCACACAGTGTGTGGATTCTTATGTGTGTGAGGGGGGGTGGGGGGGGGTGTTCTGTAGTTCATACCTCTGCCTCCAGAGGGCAGCGTGGCCACATCACTGTTGACAGGCAAGCCAGCTCCCAGTCCGTTGTTTAACACAAGGCCGTCGGATGGCTTCAGCTGCCATGTCAAACCCAGCAAGTTGATCGCTGCACACAAAGGGATGGAGAGAGGGAGAGAGAGAGAGAGAGGAGGGATGTGTGAGGACATATGACGTGGAACAGTGGATAGTCTACCAGCCTGGTGTAGAAAAAGGCACACTTGAAAGCTCATCAACCCAGAGAAATACAAGAGGTCAAACCTCTAAGTCTGACCTGTGGTTTATACGGTGCGGCTTTTACAGAACGCTGCTTTCATACTTTTGTTAATGCGTATCAATCACAAAACACTGTTAACGGTGGCAGCTCACCCCACAGCACAGAAAACTGAGGCGTACAAAGCACACAATTAAAAACCATAAGGATCTTCTTCTTTTTTTTTTTGGGTCTTTCGCTTTCTTTACCTCAACCCCTCACACATCTTCTTTCAACCTGACAGTCTCTCCTGCTTTCATTTGGAAGCCTTTACACCGTCTCGCAGAGAGCGAGTGACAGATTGTTCTCTGAAGAGATCGCTCCATGACTCTCCTTTCCCTTCTCCTTTTTCTTTTGTCCTCTGTTGTGTTGTTGTGTGCTGGTGGTATAAAACTGCTCCAGTGTGTTCACTCTTCACTTTGTCAGCTTTCCTTAGCCTGCTGTCAAACGTCGTACGTATATATATATATATATATATATATATATCTTACTGTACACAAAAGTAGAAGTTTGGTGACTTTTTCTTTGGTGATGCTGTATGCCTCTGAGGGTTGTAAATGACTTTAATCTCTCTAATGCTGAGTAGAAATACTGAAGAAGCATCATTTTCTCATGTCGGAGTGTTTGAAATATGTCATAGAAAAGGCACAGCGCTCCTGTGGTGTTGTATGTATGCATGAACACTGTGATCTGTGAGCTTAGAGGATGCACACTGCGTGGATGCGTGATCGTGGGCGATGCATTATGTAGGTGTTATTGCACGCCTCTCAGAGTTGGCCTCATCCCCGCCCCATGAGCCCTATAACACCTGCATCTGAAGCCTGAGAATCAATTTCCCTCTGGTCAAATTCTATCTCCACTTGGCCAGTTTTTGCACACACACACACAGGGATGAGTGTAAAAGTTGCAAGAAAAAAAAGAGGAGACGCTGCTTTAGGAATTGCTGCCGGGGCAGACTCATTCTCACCCCCGATGTCCCATCTCTCTTCCCCTCTCTGTTTCTTTCTTTCTTCCTTTTTGAAAAAAAATACTTTTTTTTTTTTTTTTATGTTTCCTCTCTTTCGCTCATTCTCCCCTCCCTCGCTCCCGGGCAAAGGAAAGCGCTGACACCTCGGCTGCTGCCCAGCCTCCACTGTCAGCTCTTTTTTATTTTTCATGGGGGGAGAACAAGAGAGACGGATGGAGAGGGAGAGGAGCAGAGAAACTACAGTGTCCTTCACCCCCCCCTTCCACCCCCCCGTCTCTTCTCTCTTATACCCACCTCTCGCCCTCTCCTCTCGCATCTCGCTGACCTTCATTCCTCTCCCTCTTTTCCTATTAATTCCCCCTTTTTTTCCTTCTTCTTTTCTTCTTATCTTTGCCTGTCCTTCCCTGTAGATAACGCAGACATGCATCCGCGCACACATTCAGGCGCACGCACACGCAAAGATGGTATCACAGGAAGCAGTCGATGGAAAGATTACCTATTGAATCGGCAGGAGACAGTAAGCAATAGTGAGTCTATTGTGACGGTGCTCTCAATCTAGGTCATCCCCAAGAACACATCAGACAGCCCTATAGTAAGCTGATTGTGTATGTTCCCTACGTGCGTGTGTGTGTGTTTCACGGTCGGTGCACATGTGTGGTTTTTCCTGGTTTTCTGTGCGTGGTTGTGAAAAGTTGACCAACAGATGGCACTCTTACTCCTTGGCGACAGGAGCACAAAAGCCAACGCTTTGTCAACAGGTTTTCTTTGCAGCAACACAAAGAGCAGGAGAGACAGACAGAGAGAAAGAAAGACAAAGAGAGACTCTTGTTATCATTCTCTTTACAAGCATCATCCCTCATTTTAACTACACTTCTAACTTAGTTAGGGTGTAATTTTCGCCAAAATGAAACCGCTGAAATTGATGCATTTAGCTTTGTGTTGCCGTAATTTTAAGCATTTTCTTTTCGAATCATAATTGCCATAATTACTGTTTTCGAGCTGCATTGGAAGGCTTTATTAAATGCCATGCCAATAATGCCTATCTGAATTGAATTGGACTGTCAGACACAAGGAGAAAAAGAGAGGGAGTCTGAATTTTGTTCCTTTTTAATCTCTGTCTTCTCACTCAGGTTCATCATGCGCGCACACACAAACACACATGTGCACACACACACAAAGATGTAAAGATCACAGAGAAACAGGTTTAACAAGCAAATGGGTCGGATTAAAAATAGATCTGTTGCTTCAAGAGGTTTTTATGTAATCTCGATGCATAATTCAGAGAGGCAAAGTGCTTGCCAGTATCATCTGCAAAAGACAGCATCTGAAACAGCAGCACACGTGATCCTGTGAGAAAGGGAAAAAAAAAACCTGATGGATACGGGGACAAGTGGAGATGAAAAGGAAGAGGTGGTGGCCGGGCTCGGAGACGGGGGTCAGGAGCTCTTTAAGAAATTGTGCCGAACCTCGGCTGAGAGGAGAAGAGAGAATACTGGAGGAGAGCAAGAACTGAGAGAATATTAAAGAACATAAAAAAAAAAAAAAAAAAACCCCCGGAGGATAAAAAAAAAAAAAAAAAAAGAGCAGGAAGGCTCCAGATGATGTTGCAGAGGAGAGAGGGAAGAGATGAATAAGGGCCCCTACGGATGGAAAGAGGAAGGGGAGAAGAAGATGGCAAGTGGAGGGGAAAGATTTAAGGCATGAGGGGCCCTGTATTCGTTGACTGGTTGGGTAAGAAAAGATGGCCATGATTCATCCTCTGACAGTAAGTGCTTCTCAGTGCGGGCATTCAGACAGAAATACAATGCTCATGTGTAGGCTACTTGTGTTTTAGGAAATATTTATATGCCTCAGAGTTAAAGGGTGCAAATGGATTTCTGCATGAGAGCGGGGGAAAGAAGAAGGACGGCAGAGATCGAGAAAGGTGACTTTGTAGGCAGAGACTGGAAAATATTGTATCATCATCATTCTGTTCTCTGGAACATGTTTCAACTCTTCAAACTCTCTCTCTCTCTGTCTCTCCCTCCCTCTCTGTCTCTCTCTCTCCCTCCCTCTCTGTCTCTCTCTCTCTCTCTCTCTCTCTCTGTCTCTCTCGTTCCTCCTCTGTGTTCTTCCGTCTCTCGTCCGTTCCTGCCTCATCTCAACCATATCATTGCCTATTTAAAAGGCAGCATCTGCCATTGAACCAACTGCACTGCTCCTAATTGCACCAAAGGCAAAGTGGTCCCCTTGCATGTTTTTCTATGTGAGCTCTTGCAATGCGACTAAGATTACACACACACACACGCACACACACACACACACACTACAGGCAACACACTTTTCATTGCCATCTCCCCTGGCCGTCCTGGTAAATGCATATTAACTGTTCTAATTCACCACTAAATTAACAACTCTGACCTCAATTAGGGCGGTAATTGTAGCTGAGGCCAGCCCCCCATCCTTGGCCCTGGTTGCTAATTGGTTTAGGAAGCCTTTCTACCTCCCTTTCTACCTCCCTTTCTACCTCCCTTTCTACCTCCCTTTCCCCAATTCCAAGGCCCTCATTTTTGTCCAGAACAAAATGCGTGCACAAAAAGCAGCCAACTGAGAAAACGCGCCGTCGCGGTTTCTTTCTGAATCACTTGCACCTTCCTCTTTATCTCTGCTGCAAAGGGGTGCAGTGCTAATGTGGAGGTAGAGAATATGCACCGTGCTGCCTCGGGTTCTCAATATTCAGCAGCCATTTGAGATATTTCTTAGACTTTACCACACAATATCCCCTTATGTAGTCTATAAATAAAGAAGCCTTCTCTCTCTCAGCTAAGTTTTGAAAGCGCTCGGCTGCTTGCTGAGATCATTTAGAGTCTCAGACAGAGGGACGGGGGCGGCGGTTGCCTGCTGCCCTTGGGGGTCATTGAAACTGAGAGAGACAATTTGTGTGCTTCTGAGTATATGTGTGCGTGTGTGTATCTGTATCTGCGTTTGCATGCTTAAAATGGTATGGTATTAACAACAAGTGCACACACACACGCGGGCACACACACACTGCAACCCCCGACGGGACCTCCTCACCCAGCTGATGCAACTGAACTGTAATTGACTGCAACACAAAAGGTTATGTGAGTTTTTCCTCGCAGCTCCCACCTGCAAAACAGTGTCTACCAGAGAGAGACGGCAACTCACTTAATCACACAGCAGAAATGGCTTCCTTATTGGCACTGAAATATTGAGACGGCCCGACGCGGATGTAGCCGTGCGTGTCTGTGCGCGCGTGCACGCGTGTGATGGGCTAAATGAAAAGAGATGTGAATCTGAGTGATGTCCTCTTTTTCTGAATCCTCATTTCCTCTTCAGATATCTCAAACCTGACCCCTCCCCTCCCCGCAGCCTTCTCTTCTCCACATCAACCCACTCTGCCTCGTCTCAATCCTTCCTATACCTCGCTCCTCTCCCTCTCATCGATCTGTATTAGAAACAGGATATGAGGAACTATGCTATCTTATCACAGATCAGAGAGTGAGAGAGAATGAGTGAGGAAGAAAGACGGAGGAAGAGCACGAGGAGAGAGAGGCTGAAAGAAAATGAGAGAGAGAGAGAGAGAGAGAGAGAGGAGAGGCAATTTCTTTCACTTTGCCGTCATCCATCTCCTGTTTCCAACACAGGACCAGTGAAGCACCAAGGGCCTAATTGGACTAACGATTGGGCCCAGATAAGACCTGCACTAATGAATAAATGAATGAGGAAATAAATGAATGAAATGAGCCCATGCAGGCTAATGCAGGCAATAGGAACACATCAAATATCCTCCAAATCATGCACAGAAAGTCCATGTACACAAACAGAAAGTCAAAGGATGAACATTGATGTCCTGTCTGAACAAGTGTGCACCCTGCTTTGTATCACCTGGCCAATGCAGACGACCCATTTATCCCTCTGGTGCAGATGGTATAGCCCCTGGTGCCTGGTCCTGGCCATGCCCTGCCCTTTTCCTGGACCGGCAGCGTGCGGTAAGATCCTAACCTTTATCGGTACGACAGGCCCTGCTGCTACGGACACACGCTCCCCGTCTGATCCTCATGCCCAGGTTCCTGCCTTCACCATATGCCCTAACCTCAGCACACACCCACACTGGCATGAGCGACACATCCTGACCTCTAGCTGTTCTCGCTTTGGATCAGCAGAAGGGAAGCCACATGCAGAGGGAGAGGGGACTTCGGGGTCAAGGAGCTGGCTTTGGAGGGCAGCCACATTGCGAGACCTTCACATACTCAAGGGCTCATTGTTTGTAAAAAGATAAGATGAAAAATATATATGAGATGATATTTAAAAAAAATATAAACTTTTGTATGTTATTAGCAACTTGAGGATTAGTATTTTCTCCCGGTGTTTCCACTCCTTTAGTAGAAGCATGTACTACGGATGTGTTACCAATCCAAGAAAGGAACATCACTCAACCTGCGATCACCATCGGGCCAAAAATGAGAAAATCTGTTCATAAATCATTCAAATAAAATTGTTAAAAACATTGAAACATAATTAGCAATGTATTTGGATTTTCTCCAAATTTTCCTCTTAATGTTCTATTTCCAGGAGCATGTACTCAGGCAGAAGGTGGAGACTCCCCATGCGGTCGCAAAGACACATCTGACAGGTTGCGAGATGATTAAAAAAGTAGGAAAGAAGAGAAAAATGGTCACATTTCTGCCTGAAAAACATTAAATGTTCAGATTTTTGCCGAAGCTTTGCTTTTTTTTTTTTTTTTACCTCTCCAAGCCTCTGAAAACTATTCAAATGAAACAATCCATGAAGGGAAGCATCACACATATAACCTGTGATCAGGGGTGGCATCTATTCACTTTTAAGGGCCAAGAAATTGAAAATTTGTTTAAAAATTCAATAACGTTGACATATAATCAGCAATTTAGTTAGATTTTCTTTATCTTTTCTATTTCCAGAAGCATGACCTAAGGCTGTGGGCTGAGACTCCCTAAGGCGTTGTAAAGATAAATCTGTCAGGTTGGGAGATGATTAAAAGAGGAAAAAAAGTTAGATTTCTGCTTCAAAAAACATACGATATTCTGAACTGAACTTTGCTCTTTTTATTGTGAACTAAAGAATAGTTTCACCTCTTCAAGCCTCTGAAAACTAATCAGATGAAACAATCCAAGAAAGGACCATCACACTTTGGATGAACAGCTTGCAGGTCTTAGAAATAAAGCCTCTGATAATGGGTCGCTGTGGACATCTTTTCACCAAAAATGGGGCCAAAAATTTAAAAAAAGGTTCAAACCTCGACAATGCATTTTTTTTATTTTCTCTCTCAATTTTACTCGATATGTTCTATTACTCGAAGCAGTGACTCCCAAACTCCGTGTTCGGACCCTCTAAGAGGTCACACAATGTTTAGATGACGAATACAAATCATAGTTCTGCTACAAAAGGTACGTGACTTTTCTGTGCTTCTCTTTTCTTTTTTTTTTTGTGACATTAATAATATCACTCTATTCTCTTTAAATCTATTCAAATCCAAGACAGGAACATTACTCTTTGGTTGAATGCTTTCAACTCATACGGCAGGCGTTGCTTTGCTTTAAAGGGTCAAAATAAGTTGGGCACCACATCATTAAGCTGTCAATGTTGCAAGACGACATTATTTGTTGTGAAATGTGATAATCTGTGTCTTTTTTTTTGCGTCAGGGAGAATTTAATTTGGAGGAATGGGTGACATAAAATCTGTGGGGAAATTGCTTGGTCCTGCTTTTTGTAATATGATGAAGTGTCTCAGGTGTTTTAAAAATGGGTTTTGATCGTGGCAGCCTGGGGCGTTCATATAAATATGTGCTTGTTTTCACATTGTGAACGTGAAGCCTGGTAAAGGCCCGTGACTGAAAAGTTGTGTCTCTAATAAACTTATGCGAGAGAATGTAACCTTTTCTTTCAATATTTAATTTTCATAAGCACCTATCCACGAGGTGTGCATCGGATGACACTCGAATCTGGTATAAAATCGAGTACAAATCTGTACAAAACTAAAATCAGTGAACCTTGCCACCGCTTTTAAGCCAGCTTTTTAAATGATTACTTTGGCAGTGCTGCGTCTCCACCCTACATTCTGATTGATGACAATAATATGCTAATGTTTTAGCAAAATGCAGCCCCCTTTGATTAGAATAATACCTCGTGTATGTTGGCTGAGCTATATATCTTTGCACAGTGAAAATCATTAACATGTTATTATGTAAGGGAGCAGTGATATGAAAGCACTGAAGTGAGACACTTATAAGCGGGAAGAATGGGCAGTAAGCGATTGTGATCAGTCTGGGTACAGAGAGAAAGCAATGATGGATGGAAAGTGGCCGGCTTAGAGGCATGAAGGTCACACTCGATGACAGTGTGTGTGTGTGTGTGTGTGTGTGTGTGCGGATCTGTTTAATCAATACACAGGGGAGCTGAGGGTACGACTAAAAATACATTGTGTCTGTGTGTGCGCGTGCGTGTGTGCTCTCATTCATCAGTGGTGACAATACCATGTGGAGTATGCCAAATTCAGCCATCACACTCACGCGCGCACATTCACACCCGTGAGAAGGTGACATCTCTGCCCGCGAGCAACTTTGCTCGTTGCAGTCAAGGGCGCACCTGTGTGTACGTGCGTGTGTGTGTATACGGTCCACCTGGACTCTGACATGGCCTCGATCTTTCATCTATGCATCAAACCAGCCTTTTCCTCTCCTCGCTCACCACGCCGCCTCTCTTTTCCCGTCAGGCTTTTCTCCTTCTGTACATCTTCCGCCCTCCGAGCCTCACGTCGCTCTTCTCTTTCTATCCGCCCTAACTTCTTTTGTCGTCATCCCCCCTGTCCTTGTCCTCTCTCTGTCCTCGCTCTGTCACGCTCCCTCTGTTCCTGCTCGCTGTGATCAATTAGGAGACATTACTCCCACGGATATTCCAGGTGACAGAACCTCGGGAGGCCGCGCTCTCCTTCATCTCCCCTCCTTCTGCCTCCTCTCAGTTCCTCCTTCTTGTCGCTCCTGCTCCGCCATCCCGTCAGCTCCCTTTCTTTTTCTCGGCAGTGCAAACACCGGACCTCTCTCCTCTGCTATCCTCTCCTAACACCCTCCTTCACTCTCGCTCTCTAATCCCTTACGCCGCCAACAGTGACATACCAGCCTCAGCCCTGCTCTCCTCCGTCTCTCCAGTCATCTATCCTCCTTTTCCTCTTTCCTTTATGTGCCGGCTTCATGCTGACAGTGACGCATCTCCCTTCTTCCCCTCTGCCCTCTCTGCTCCAACTCTATTCCACTCCTTTCTTTTTTTCCCCTCTCCCCTTCGCCTTCCTCTATCTCGCTCTCTCCAGGTTGCCGTTCACAATGACGGACCTGTCTTCCCTCCTGTATGCCAACCGTTCACCTGTATCCTAGCAACCACCTCTCCTTTGGCTCCAGTGCTCCATGCGGAGCAAGCAAACAAGACGCCTGGGGAATGAAGAACAAGCACTCCCGTTTATCCTCCTCCCTCCATCCGTTCAGTCATTCCTTCACACGTAAAGACGGGGCCGCACTCCGCTGGAGTCGGGAGTTTTAACTGAAGGTGCGACTATCTGTCTCCAACTCACACATTTATGTACAAAAATGCGCAGACACACAGCTGCACACTTTCATTCCATCTTGTGTATCTATGAGTGTGTGTTTATGTCATCCCCATGGCTCCATTCTAAGAGGAGGACACAGTGAATACGCTTCAAAGAGATATCATCTACCGTGTTCCTGAAGCACGCTGAGTCCAGCTTTACTAAGAAAGCCTCTCAGTGTGCATGCATACGTGTGTGCGTGTTTCTGGAAGATTGTCGAGCATTTTCTGAAGCTTTATTTATGGCCTTGAGAAGCAGAGAAGGGAAAAAATAAATTGTTTGAAGGCCAGCACGCCCTCAAAGCCTCGCATTTAGACACACACACATCCCTGTAGGTAGCTCTCAGGGAAGAAGTATTCACTGACACACGCATACATGCACACACATACATGCACACACACGCACGCACAAAAAGAAAAATGCTGCTCAGGCACATGTGTCCTGGTGTAATTTATGAGTGGGCTCCTGGGCGGACGCCTCAGAGGGGTCCTCTTCACGCTGCATGGCTCTGGGTGCTCTGCACAATCCCTCCAGTGGGTATTGGGTTCTCTAACACACACACACACACACACATACACACACAACACACAAACAAGGTACTACAAAATCCCCCTCATGAGCAGTGAACTCTTCCGACCGAAACTCGCTGCACGATTAACGCTACAAAAAGCTAGGTAAACACAAGGGTTTCAGGCTTGGCAGCACTGCTACAGCTCTGTTCAGCACAGACAAAACACCAGAGCAAAAACATTTCCTTACAGCAGCTGAAAAGGGGCCACACAGTTAGCAAAAGTAATACTGTAATAACAATAAAGTATCATTTCAGCCGTGCAGCAGCTTACCGAATTATAGCCACTTGCACAATTAAGTTTGGTGGTAAAGCACTGATGTTTGGCATATAATGAAACAGTAAATACACATAAAGAAGAGCTTAAAGGAAAACTTATTAGCAACTCTTGCTCCTCCCTAACCCACAAAAAAAAAGCAACAATATACAGTACAGTATATACATATTGGGAGAGCATGCTTACCAGTCTCCTTTTTAGCTATAAAGGTACCTAAGTCATTTCCAGTGTTGGAGTGAACAACTTGTAATTTAACTAGTATTTTCATCACATTTTGCAGTGGCTTGCTGGTAGTTTAACTCCATATTTGCATAGTGAGTAGTTAAATTACTACTGAAATTACAAACTATTTTGTAGCATAGACAGAAAAAGATAGGCCTATTGTTTGGATCAGTGTTCAAGCTGTTCAAACGGTTTAAAAAGGTGCAAGTTGAAGACTGTTTTAGTTGTTTCCATTGCACAAGTCAGTGTCGGTGACAAAACTGACAGTGAGACAATGGGCCGGTTTTTAAGGATTAAATATTTTTTTAGTTGGGTATTTTTACAAGCGGACACTTTTTTTTAAAAAATAAACTTAATTGGCATTTTTTGCTGGCACTAACTTTTTTCTATTATATTTTGTTATAATTTCATATCACGTGCACATTGTCAATTTGTCAAGTAAGACTAAAGCATGCGCTAAATCTGTCTGAAACTTTCTTGCACACAATCACTAGGTATAACATGCTGATCCTCCCGAAAGTGTGTGTCGGTGTATATATTTTTTTATATTTGCATTGATAAATCTTAAGTTAATGGGCAAATATTGGGAATTTACTTTTTACTTTGAAATGATAACGAGCTAATGCGAACAATTATTAAGACAAGGCAATAGTGTTAACAAGTTGTATGCATCTGGCAAGTACCCACCTGGTGCACTAACACTGATGTAGTTGTAATAAAAACAAAAAAAAAACACAAGTGGATAAGGCAAGCAATTATGTTCTCAAAAAAAACACATTTTGAAATTATCTTCCTTATTAGTTCCTCATCAGCTTAATATTATTAATTACATGTTCTCAGATGAAAACAAATATTTGCGTCATGGCAGCCCCAAGTGTGTCCTATGCTGCTAATAATATAAGATGGAGGTTTTGGCGAGTTTCTATGCTCCACTACATCCCTGCCCTCAAGTATCAGCGGGGAGGTCTTCCTGCCTCTCCCCGCTCCTGTTTCCTAGCTCCATATGTGTGGCTGTCCAGCGCAGTGTGACCGTGTAAAGCTCAGGAGAGGATGGATCTGTCTGTGCGCCCCAGGCAAGGGGCCTTGATCTGCTCTGAAAGGACACACACGGCTCTCAAGGGCACTCCGAGGGGGTACACAAAACCTGTACACACACACACACATACACAAATATGAACACACCAGCACAGACTTGAGTGCAATGTGGAGACACATCCAGGCTGAGTGCATAGAGCCCACAGATACACCCTCACATTGGATAGGTAGATTGATAGTGATGTGGGTATAAATATATATATATACATATTTATAAATAATGTAAAATTATATTAATAATGTATGTTGAGGAGATATGGGGGTTGTTCTTTCTGCTGATGCCACTGTTTCCTAAGATCCCCATCTGTTGACTC
>CALSBV010010690.1:5073139-5093329 GCA_943590825.1 Bovichtus diacanthus | reverse complement strand
CACACACACACACACACACACACACTCCAAGGTCAACCAGCATGCTTCTTCGCTTCAACTCATTTTCACCACCACTCTGTGATGGCACGGCCAGCGGTAATTAATTACAATACCCCTAATGTGTGTGTGTGAATGCAAGGACAGGAAGGACAGGGGTGAGCTGGTCAATTACTTCGCATTCCGTGCGACACAATGTATGCGATTTGATGTGCTGGTATGCATTTGAACGCGGGCACCACATTCATTTCATTTCGTGGCTTTGTTGTTTGTGTGCAGAAGCTCCACTGTGAGCTTGGTGTGGGATGGGAATATGTCTATGGGCCATACTAATTACGAGTAGGAATGGAAAGTGTCTAATGTGCTCTGGGGAGGTAATTGACATTGATTTATGTTGCGGAGGACTATGGAGGGGTTCTATCATAGCAGGCAGCCGGCAATCACAATTCTGTATCATTAGGCTCGGGTGTGTGTTTGCTTGTATGTGTGTCTGTGTGTTTGTGTGTGAATATTGTGTTTTTTTTGACAGTGGTCCAGCATGGAAACGTCACACATAATTAGAGAGAGCTGACAGAGCCCCCCCCCCCTCCTCCTTCCTCCTTATTCTCCTGAGCTGCTGCCAGCAGTACCCCCCCCCCTTCAAGTCCAACCATTGCTACATCGCTGTCATGCATCCCGTCTTACACATGCAACACACACACACACACACACGCACACACACTCATATATGCAAGCATTAACTCACACACTGACACACATTTGCACAGACTCAGACATAGGCGCCCACCCACACACAGACAATAAAAATTCATGTGGGTTTTCCTTTCATGAGATTGCCCTGTACGTGCTACTAAACATTTAATTTGCATCCTCGCGGAGCAAAAAGTGACATAAGAGAAGGATGGAGGATGGAGAGGGAGGCTATAGATTAGAAGACAGACAGCGAGAGGAAGGGAGGATGTGTTTTCGCTCCATTCCAACCCCGTTCCCCATTGAGAGGAGAAGAGGACCTGGACAATTAACCACAGAACAGAGAGCATGCTGGGTAATTAGCAGGAAGTCAAAGCTCGCATTCCCCTTGAGCAAACGAACACACACACTTTTGCGAGCACACGCGCTCACACTCTTCATTTTTTTGTCAGCTTTCACAAACATGTGGTTGCTTAGGATAGCACTCTGAGAATTATTATCAGAGGTAGAGAACAATTAGCGGAGGTCGGCTCGGTATGGGGGTGACTGAAAAACGGTCAGATCTGAGAATGAAACAAAAGGCTCGGGGAGTAGAGGATGCTCAAGGATGGCGTCATGAGAATTGTTCCCAGCTACAATTGTAGGAAACAACAATCGGCAGATGGACGCAGTATAATTGGCATTCATTTGCCGAGTGTTGCTTTGAAGGCGGACAGGGAACACTTCTGAGGCTGAGTGCAAACAGCACAAAATATACAAGGCATTATCTAGTATTCAACTATCCAGAGATGCCATTAGGAATTTCTTTACATTTAAGAAACGGTGAACCCAAATGACACCTTGTTTCCCCGCAGTGTTTTTTTTAGTGAAATAAACAATACCTCTGCTAGTGTCAGAGGGGCTTATTAAAATGTTTGATTATTAGGCCTGAGGGAAAACGAGCAGTGATAAAGGCCACGTATTTAATGAGTGAGGCAACTGTTCATTATCAAGTGGATGAGATACGTCAGGATCTGTTTGAGCATGTTGTAATGTCGCCTGAAGTTGGTTTGATTATCACCAGGGGGACCCAATAGCGTCTGCATTGAGTTGAAGTTAGTTTTAAGTTCGTATTATCCACCTGGACTGGTATAATCGCCGGGCTGTGACGGGAAAGTGGGGTGAAGGGAAACCCTGTGTTCCTTTGTCGTGTTTCAGGGATTTTGGACTGCTTGGATTTGAAAATCAACCAACGTTGCACGGAGGGTGTCATGGGGTGTGGTTCTGTGTTATACTAGCTCCGCCAGTTCGGGCTGGTCTACCTTTAAATGTCCGGTATTACTTCATCAAAAGGAACAAAATCAGTATTGCAGCAGTTCTTAGCAGGACAAGGTGTCTAACTTCAGTTTTAAACCCTGAAAATGACATTTAGTTTGAATGAAGTTCGTGTAATATAACCAAAAATATGACATTTAGTTCGAATGAAGATCATGTAATATAATCAAAAATGTAATGGGTTCCTCCATGCTACACCCTTCCACTAATATCATGAAAATCTGTTGTTTTCTTTTGTAATCCGGCTGAAAAACAGACAAACAAACCAACAAAACAGAAAACATTACTTCCTGGGCCAAATTAATAAATGAAGTGAAGAGAAAAAAAAAAGAGAACTTAGTTTGTTAGAGTAGTGGCTCTGCATAATGATATTATGTTTATAGTATATACTGTATGAATACAAGATCATATCATTAATAAACTTTGCATGGTATTATGTAGTTCTCATATGCATATTACAGTCGTGGTTACGGGGCTGCGGCATGAATCTTTTCTCCTTCTTCCTACTCCTTCTTCCCACAGGTTGCATCTCCGCATCTGTCCCCGCAGTAATGCATTTGAAAGTAACCTATAGTCCCCCGCTCACCCCCACCCTCTGCTGCTCCTTCCAGATAAATTGAGATGCTGCAACCCTCTCAGTGATCTTATTTCTCCCCTAGAGCTGTGGCCCAGAGCGGAGAGAGCAGGGGGTGCAGGGGAATGTCCTGAGATCACAGAGAGAGATTGAAACTGGCATCAGCTAGCCAAGAGGCTCCAAGGGACCGATTGGAAATCAGGTGCTTTCTTGCGGAAATGCTGCAACAAATGTACACGCGTGTGTCCCTCGCATGCACAAGAGAAATGCGTTCCTTCTGTCTGTTTCTTGCTCCCACACACACATACACATTGGCACCAGCCATCTATAGTCACTTATCTCACACCGGTAAATGTATCCATGTTCTACTCGCCCCAATCTCCTTCCTCTGCCTTGCTATGTTCGCTCACACACACTCCCCAAAACAATCTCCTTCAATCACCAACTCTCTCCATTCCCCTCCCTCTCTCTCCCTCTTTATCTCTCCCTCCACTACCGTAAACCATTCCTTTCCATTTCCCCCCTCTCTCACACTTCAAACTTATATTTCGCTGCGATATCGCTCCCCCCCTCCTCCTTCTTCTCCTTCTCCTCGTCTGTTCCTATCGCTCTCTTTCTCTGCCAGTCATCCAAGCCCTGGGGTGTTCTTAGGTGATCAATCTTCATCCTCTCAGCGCTGTCACACTATCGGGTCAAGCCAAAACACACGTGCGCACACACACATTTGCTATAACGAGTGGACAACAAAATGCCAAAATTAACACATCATTACAGTGGGGAGCAATCGCAGTTAAAGAGAACACACATGCTTGGATGCAAACACACACACAAACGAGCACAATCACGCGCTCCATCCCTCACAAGTGCACACGTGTTCATCATCTCCTAGCTGCTGGTTGTAACGAGATGGAGGCCCGGCTCTGCCAGCGCGTGGATGGTGTGACTCTCTGGCTCGGCCCGACTGGCTCCGTCCCAGTCACAAGCTCCAGCAGCTCCAGCCAGCCCACCCAGCCTCCGCCATCACCAGACCCAGAGAGGAGGGCCCAATCTGGGCTGGAGGGTGGAGATGGAAACACTGTCGGCCACTCTGGGCTCCATTCACTGCGACAGGCTCTGAGCCATGCCCAACCCCACCACCTGAACATGACCAAATACTGGCACCGCAGAGAGCTCAACAGCGCGTGTGTGTGTGTGTGTCGCTTCGTTTTAAATCTGTAAAGATGGCAATCACAACACAGCTTCTGTGAAAAGAGGATTTCAAACTTTATGCTTGTGTCCCAAACCTCACCAAAAAGAAAACATGTCATACACATCACCAAGGCAACAAACACAGGTATAGATAAACAATTCCGACTGGAAATTGCTTCTATTTCAAGCCGTAGGTATTCTTGTTCAACCCCACGCTTCTTCCTATCTATCATGCATACTGACGTGGTGCATCAGCACAGGTTGAGCATAGACCTGAGACCAGTGGGGCTGAATTAAACATGGCCAGGCCTCATAAATACTGCAGAGGGCCGGCACTCAGGGGAGCTTATCTTGGACCATCAGTCCCATTGCCCAGCAGGAGAAACACAACTACAGCTCACAGAGTAAATGCTCAGAGAGCGAGCGTGCGCATGCTAGCAAGCATGTAGCCAGTGTTCCTCTCACTCATGAATAGTAATACCCTGCATGAATGCTCTGTTTGCCTGGTAAGTGTTCTTTGTGTACTGGAAATAGTGCATGTGTAAGGTGTGTGAAATGGTTTGTATTTCCTGCTGTCTCACTTCAGGGTATATGCATAATAGCTTTGACACATGGCAGCTTTTTGTATGTGTTGCTCTAGGAGATGAGGTAGAGGATGCATTTGAGCTGCTCACCTTTGTGAATCAGAGGCCAGGAGCAATTTTCATTTGGTTTAGTTGGTTCATATATTGGTTTAGAAGTAGTGACACACTGAACACAGCCCTGAATGTCTACCGTATGACAGGAAATCAGAACAACGCACTCGTCTCAGGCATTCATTGAATGTGTTGCAGGAGGCAGAATGTTTGAAAATGTGAACTCATTCTGGGTGAAACAATCCGTGGAGAGCCCTGTCACACCATTATTTAGAACAGTGTCATTTTTAATACAACATCTGGTAATTCTAGTGGAATCTGCGTGATACATGGCTTTGCTTGCTGATCTGAAGTAAATCTATGTGGAGCTTGTGGAGTTCATGTGGTAAACTTTGACGCTTGGGCAGAATTTGGGCAGTTCCCCAGTCGCAAGTCTTTTAAAACTTTTCCCGGCTATCTTGCCTGATTCTTTATTCGTGTTTGGCGAACAAAGCATGGTGTAGTATTGCAGAGTTATGCAACAACTGGTCGCAAATAAATGCTCACTTGAGACACATGTGGAGACGCATTCTAATCGCAGGTGTGAACTGACGTAGCGATCACAAAAGACGAATGTTAATGCCAAGTGTAAACAGGATGTGGGTCACGCTGGTTTACACTGGCCTGACAGTGATGGGTTCCAAGGTGAAGGAGATTGCTTTCCCTTTGGCGAGTTTGTAGTCTTAACATCCTAACCGTTACAAATTCTGTGATTGCCGGAGAGAGTAAACAGTTTTGTATCAGGTTACATCCACCTCAGCTCTCATTTTCTCTCCGACAGCATCATTCTTTGCTCACAGGAATGTTGTCAAAGCAGCATGGCTCTGACCTTCAATTCCTCACTATTGATTGCTCAAGGCTTATCCCGCTGCTGTGCTTACTGTAGGTGGCTCTAGATATTAGCAACTAGAAAAGAAAAAGGAGAAAAAACAGAGAAGGGAACATTTCTGACCTGGTCTCCAGCGGGACGTTACTGTTGAGCACCCAGCTGTCTTGCAGCTGGACCGACTCTGGGGTGGTCGGCCCGTCTCCAGTGCCCGGAGCCGGGGCGTGAATGGGGTTGCGTCCCCCTCTCAGGGTGTTTCTGTTCAGGCTGTTTGCAGACTGGTGGGATAAGGTGTGGTGGTTGTGCGGAGGGGGCAGTGGAGGCCGTAGTGTGGACTGACTGTGGTGGTTGGCAGCCCCTGGAAGTAGACAAGAACAGAGAGGAATTTAAGCGCCACACAGAACTAAAGAGCGTTTCAGATGAAGGGAGCGAAGGTTTTCATTCCAAGATGCTACAAATGTTGGACAGAAATGTTATTTGATATTTACTGTTTATTTCTCACCATGCCAAAAAAAGTAAGCCTTTTCAGCTCGCACAATAACTTCATTAACATTCGATAATGTGTTACTTTTGTGTCGGCAATCATTTTGTCAGAGTAGGTGTCATATTTTCGAAAATGGTCGATAACTTATCGTAGCAGGAAATTCCAGCTAAATGGATACATGAAATTTGATAATCATGTTTTCACATTTCGCTTTCACATTTTTTCCCCCGTCTTATTTTTAACCAATTCTTCCACTCTCTCACTTTCGCTCTTGCTTTCTTTTTTTTCTTTTTTTTTTTTACAACTGAGAGAAAGCGTGTGTGTGTGAGCAGTATTAGAGCACTCGGCACAGCGTGTGCCCTCATCTCTTGCTCTCAGACTTGGGGGAACATGTCAGCTAGAATCCAATACCAGCCCTTCCAACTCTGAGCTAATGGACTGTTGAGTGAGGGAGCTGAAAAACAAACCCGGATGACTCAGACAAGAACACCCATTCACACATCACCTTTCTCTCTCTAACTCTGTCTCTCTCAGCGGGGGATATGAGCCTGTCTAGAGCATGTGTGTGTGGGTTCGTACAGGAACCTCAGTAAACCACAACTACACAGTATACAGTATAGGAGAGCTTGACAGGGTTGCATCACTTAGCATATCTTTGTTCACGCATTGACAGGTGCATGTACTCAAAGCAGAGCTGATCAAAAAGAGGTCAAAAAATCACTTCACGTGTCACAATAAACTCTCCGCGCATTTATTGTAACGTGGTCTGAATAGAAATGTTGGAATTATTGCAAAACACACACAGTCATTGATGTTACATTTGGCTTTGTATTCTTGATTTACAACACCGTTTGCTTTTTCTTTCATCAGAACTACACGCCGCACTTTCATCTTTATGTTACACATCTGAGCGTGGAATACATTATGATGATTGTGTTTGTTTGCACGTTGCCTTCCTCATGCTGATCAAAGGACGGAGTAAGTGCACATATGCACACATATGTGCGGGGTGAAAACAACAGCAGCAAACTGCTTTGTCAAGCAGCGCGATAACACTTGTTCCCCTGCCGTTGTCATCTCCTCTTGAATTAGATGAGAAAAAGAAACAGCGTGCGAGAGGAAGAGAGACGGGTGGACGCGTCGCACTCACCTGCACGCTTTTCTGCTTTCATATTGTCCATCAAGAGATTCCTGAGAGGTATCAGTGATAGCAACTTTAGACTCAGCCACGACAGAACATGCACACATTAACCACCTCATACAAATAAATCTATATTTAAAACATTATTTATATTTATAGCATTAAGCATGGGCGGATTATGAGACAATGAGCCCAGAGACATGCAAAAGGCCCCACCGCCTCTCCTACGTAACAGCAAGTAAAGCAGACTTTAAAGTTTTGTAGTTTTTTTTTCGTCTCTTTGTGGTCATTTTGAATCTCTTTGTAGTTGTTTTGTGTCACTTTGTAAATGTTTTGGGTTTGTTTTTCAGTTAGTTTTTTGTCTGTGGCTTGTGACTTTGTTGAGTGACATTTAGTTTTTTAAAGCCAGGGGGCCCCTGACTCTTTGGGCCCGTGGCCCTGTGCCCGTTAAGGACGTTTAGTAATCCATCCATGGCATTAAGGCCTTTCCCTCTTTCTCCCTTTTCCTCATTTCCTTCCTCCTAGACGGGTGTTTAGAGGGGACAGCGAGTCCCCTTGCTACTGCAGCTGTAATGGCGACCAGTTTGTAAGGTGACCTCATTCCTCCGTGACGCCACTGGGGCGAAGGTGTCTCCCACTTGGCCCTGAAGAACAGATGCTTGTGAAAGAAGAGAAGAGCTGAAGAGGGGAAGGAGATGAGAAAAAAAAACAAAGGGGCCTGACCTCTGCTACACGGAAGAGACACAAAACATCTGTTTGTTTGCACATGCAGAGACGCTCGTGGGAGAAACAGACACATGCGTGCATACACTTGCATATGCAAACATACATACATGCAGTTACACCTGCAGGAAAAGTCAAACTCTTGCATCATACATGCAGAGTGGAAATTGATATTAAAGTATGCAGTTATATTTCTCATACTCTCCTCCCCCTCCCCTTCCTAGCTATACAGCCTCATCCCTTCTTAAAGGATTGTTCCCCTCTCTTTTTTATCTTGCCTTTATTTTCATTTTGCTTGTGTCCTTTGCTGAGATGTAAACTTTGAGATAAATCTTGTTTGTTAAAAGCGCTTTATAAATAAATTTGACTTGACTTCCCCTTTCTGCAATACACATTAATAAATGTGAAAGAGCTCCTACTACACCTTATCTGCATAAATACTTTTATCTAAGCATAGCAACAAAGCACACGACACACTGGAAAAATAAGCTTGCACGCATGCATGCAGGCATGGACACACAGTCCGACTGATACGAAAATAAAAGAAGGCACTCCCGAGCTCACACACTACCCTGCTGTCTCCCATGTTTAAATCTGTGCACAAAAAAATGCACGCGTTTCGCCTTTGTTCACTTTCCTGCTATAAATATTGAACATTTTTCTCATTCAAATTCGGATGAATAATATATGGCACACCTTGTATGGAAGAGGAATACATGTTTTTTTAGCCTTCGTTTTCTATGAACTGCTGAGTGCGTGTGCACATGTGTGTGTGTGTGTGTGTGTATGTGAGAGTGTACTCTTCAGCAGTCCAGCCACTATGTTGTTACACAGGGACTGAGTCATATCCTGCAGTGTTGCAGAGACCTACCACATTTTTTAAGAAATATTTTTAACATTCCCCTTCAAAGAAAGAGACGGAAATGCTATTATCCATCATCCAGCTGCAAATTGTATTACTATTCTATTAAGTCTCCAGATAAAGTCAGAAAAATGTAAATGCTGAGAAAAGTACTGCTTGTAATTCTATGTATTTACTCTCTTTATAGCCTCCTGGGGCCGCCAGTATTAACATATACTGTCAGGTTAACTGAAGTGAATTGTTACATGATAGAACGTGATTGTTACTTTTATGTTGCATTGAATCAATATTTGCAAAATAAAGTGCATGAATGGCTCATTATTATTGTTTACAGTTGTTATTGTACATAAAGCTGCACGAGAAAAATGATCTTTTCTTTTATTCCAAAAAAGTCACAGAGCCTTTAGTTTGCTGCGAAACATTTACGGTCAGAGACAAATTGCTTTCCCCCTTTTTTTTTTTCTGCTACAGCACAAAGTGATGTCAAAGAAATTAATTTTTATGTCAACTTCCATCCATAAAAAAACAACCCTTAGAGCTCGCCAGAGAAAACACAAACACATTGAGACGTGGGGTCTGCCTGCGTAGCAAGGCCCAGGTACAAGGCCGCGTTTACTTTCGTACACTCAGACGAATCCTGATGAAAACTGCAGATTATTTTGGCCACAGAAAAACAAATCTGACCAACCACTGGAACAGAGGCGTTGTGCCGCAACGAGTAGGCTGGAGGTAAATGGGTCCATTAAAATAAGATACGAGACTTAGTCAGATGAATAGTCCGGTTGCTGAAGTACAACCCGCAGGTAGGCTAATAGGAACAACCGTTTTTACCAGGAACCAAGTCTGATAAAAGACAAAACATGCGGTGAGGAAATAGAGCAATTAGGGAGCAGCCAAGCAGATCACATTTTATTCCACTTTATCTTTTCCTTCTTTCTTTCCTCTCTCTTTCACTCGCTGGTGTGAGTAAACAGCGATCGTGAAAAGATTCTCTCAACAGCTCTCTGTTTTGTTGTCACAGCCACTTTTTGTGGACAAGCTCAGAGCCCTTCCGACTGCTGTTAAAGCCTGACCCACTTTATTCTGTCCAAGGTCTCCTGCGACTGGAGAGGGGGGACTATAGCTGTAAGCTGGTGGGTTTGGCTCGGGCTAATCCCTGGAAGTTCATTATGCTCGCCAATTCAAAGGAGCCTCATTCAGCAGAGGAGCATTAGCCTGTCTGCTAACCTGCCTCCCCTGTAAAGCACACTGGGCACACACACACATCAATGAGGGGCAGGGGCTCGCCACACCATATTAATCACAGTGTGTGTGTGTGTGTGTGTGTGTGTCTATATGAGTGTCTGTTTGTGTATCCAGCTGGCAGCAGGAACCAACCAAGGCAGTTTGTTTTGCAGCCCTGGATGGGCAAACTGTTTATTGACATTTTCTGTGGTTAACAGAGAAAATTCACAGGGCGGGATGTGCATCTGTGTGTGCGTGTGTGTGTGTGTGTGTGTGTGCAGAATAGAAATGCCCATTCAGCAGTTAAAAAGGGATCATTGCAGGGCTCAGCTCCCTACCCTCCCTCTGTCCTTCCCACTCGTTCTGTCTCTCCATCTTTTTATTTCACGCCCCATATCTCCACCGCCTCTATCCTTCTTTTAAAAAAAAAATAAAACAACAAAAAAAAAAAAACTGTGCTATCTCCCATTGTTTTTCACGCACCTTCTGTCCGTGCTAATTGCCATGCTCCCTGTGTTTTAAGGTGGTCAATTCCCACGTGCTGCTGCTTCCTATGTCCTCTGTCTCAGAATGTCACATGCTCCTCATTTGTCATTCCTCTCGGAGCTCAGAGGCTGAGCACAATGGAAGGAGAGCTTGAGGTGAAACACACACATGCTGACAAAACGGGGCTTCATTTCTCACGTAGGCTTTATTATACACAAATGTACACGCAAACACATACAGGCACCAACAAAAAAAAAATAAGAGATATAGTTAAAGACATTAATTTGCCGACACACACACAAACGCACAGACACACACACACACACGCACACACACAAACACACACACACCGCCTCTGCCTTGGCTAGTCATCTCTGTCTAATTAGGAGGCAATAATCCGCTAGAGAAGAGTCATCAAATCCAGCCAAAAACAAACAGTCTCCATGAGCAGAAATACATGTGTGCATTTCACCCACACGCACACACAGATGCATATAACTGCGCGCGCACGAATCGTCCCACTGTTACGCAAATGTCACCCTTACATAAGCACCATTAGGAAGAATAACATTAGTGCAGAAGGAGGCAACGCGTTTCTGCTGTGCCTTTGTTTCTGTAGATTTGTTTCAACAAAGACATTAAACATTCATTGCTTCGGCAGTGACTTGTGGTGGCTTCCCTGGCAGCAGATAGCTAGCCACTTTAGAGGAGGCTCCGGCTAAAAATAGCTTAGCATTCCCCATGCATAATGAATGGCCAGAGACAGCGCTAACGCTAGCTCTTTCCAGGAGCGATCTGCCACGCTCCGTTTGGCCGTCTCAGCTCTCCCGGCGTTCCCAGACAGGTGCTCCGAGCCAGACAGTATTCCCACATAAACACTCGCAGACCCAATTCCCAGCCAATCCTCGGCAACACCGTTCCGTTCCCATTCACCTGTCATGCTTCAATAAGAACACAAGTCATGTCTGTCCACCTGTTAGCTGAGGTAATGGTGGACTACTTTACAGGAACGACACACGCACGCAGACACAAACACACACATACAAACAGCATGCAGCTTCCTGAGGATTATCTCGCTGTGGTCAGTTTCTGCCTGGCTTGGTAAGGCTCATTTCCTGCCCAGCGTCCACTCTCTACAGGACCACACAAAACACACACAGACACTCGCACAAGCGAATGCATCAACAGTCACCGGTTATAGGTGTTTTATTTCCTCGCAGCCGTTCCTGTGACTTCCTACATGCCAGGGTTTGTTTATGCAGTGCCAGACTGCCACTCTAAACTCATTTAGGTCGATTTTAATGGACGCCCAAAGCCAAGGACTCTCTCTGCACCCATTAGATCAGCGGTCCTGGCTGGAAAACGTGGCAATTTGCAATTTCATTTCAATGTTGTTCTCCTTCCATCCAAATGTCTCTCTTTCACCCTCTGAACTTTCATCAGCTTACCCCATTTTATTCACATTCCCCCTTTTTATTCTCTTTGTCTCTTTGACTCCCCGAGTCTCTTGGATTCTGTCTCCCTTTCAGTTGCTTTCTCCATCTATTTTTACTGTTGCTCTTTGGATGTTTTTTCTCTCTCTCTCTCTCTCTCTCTCCCTCTCTCTCTCTCTCTACTTTTTGAATTTTTTTTTTCATGCAAGTTGTCTCATTAAACAACTTCAAAAGTCAAAGTTTGGCTTTCTGTATCTCTGCTCCCATTTGCCTCTTTGCGCCTCTTTTTCTCTGTCATTTTTCTTTTTTCTTTGTCTCTCTCAGTCGCCGTTTCTGTGTGTACATGCTCAGCAGAGACTGAAAAGAAGCCCCAGAACAGAAAGTGTGGGTGTATGTGAACAAGAATGAGAGAAAGAGAGAGTGTGCCTGTTTGCCTCACTCTTCCTCTTTGCCAGTGTCTGCCATTAGGGTGTCAGTGGCAGAGTGAATTTATTTGCTGTGCGGTTACTGGGCTAATGATTGATGTTGCCCCAGCAAACAGTAAACCAATTAGAAGGCTGATGTAACGTCATTTTAAAAGCCTCCTAATCACGTTGCTCTTGAACCTGGGACCCGGGCCTTCCCTAATGAAGATTTATACTGGATCAAAGGAGAGCCTAACGCCATTAACAATAGATTGTATTCCACCAAAAATCACATTAGGACTTTTCTGCCTACCCCCCTTCTCTCCCATCAGGCCGCTGCTAAATATATCTGCTGATTACAAGTGCAGATGCACAGAGGAATGGAGAAACGAGTGGGAAAGAGAGCCAGAGAGGGGCAGAGAGGCAGGCAGAGTTGGCCCACGGTAGCTAATTGTTGGGAATAAATGTGTATCCTGATGAACAAACTCATCACTGCAGATGTGCGTTTGTGTGTGTGCGTGTGTATGGGGGAGAAAAATGGTTGCGAGGTGCTGATATAAGCACACAGGGCCTGTAACAGCCAACAAGAGAGTGTCCAATGATGAAAGAGAAAGCTTACAGCCAGGGAAACTAACTAGTTTGTCTTTTGCTACAATGATCCTCCTGCCGGCACTTAAAATTCATCATTCCCCTACCTTTCACTTTCCGGCGGATTATTAATGTCATATGGAAAATAAGTACAAACACACCTACTCACTGGCAACCAGTCTGCGCTGCGAGTGTAGGGGTTGCTTTTACTTGCATCATTGATTTCTGGCAATAGTTAATAAAGGGAGGGTTATATTTAAAATGTAATCCATTAAAGAGATTACCAATTGTTGGCTCAAAATGAGCTTTTTTGGTATGGGAGCATGTACAAAAGAGTGTTTTCTGTTGTTCTTTTTTGTCACTTCTTGATTATGCTTCTTGAAAAATGTATGGAATTTCCCGCATAAAAGTTCATTAACTTATGCTGCTCCTCGAGTCATCAACATATACTGATGGTGATCTTTTACTGTTAAAAATAATTAGATTTGAAATGTATTTGTGAATGATCAATCGCAGGATTTATTTCCCCTCTCATAAAACCACAATATCCACAATTAACCATGATTACAATCAATATCTATCTTAAATCTCTAACTGCGTATTTTATGATCTGTCACAATGCAAACAACAATAATTGCTTAAGTCCCTCTGGTTTGATTCCCAGCCCTGCAAACAAATGCTGACTCGGAGGGAATGCAAAAAAAAAAAAAAAAGCAGAGATAAAATGGCTAAAAGAACAAGATGTGACATTGGATTAAAGCGAAAGGATTGCTTGGCATTTTACTGAGCGGCGACTAAATCACATCAGGAAATGGCCACATGATGAGGTAATGCAGCGACGCAGGTGATGGATGACATGTTGGTGTATAAATAAAATGAATGAAAGGAGAAAAAGGGGTGGGTGAATGGTGAGCTCTCTTACCCGTCGAGGAGGCCTGGGCCCGGAGTAAGTATGAGTCATCCGGGTGGGGCTCCAGGTGAGAGTGGGTGGAGTTTTTCTCCAGCAGAGGCACCTGGCATTCTCTGATCGGTGGAGATGGGCCAGGGGAGGGGTGGTGAGGGGCGGACGAGGAGGACGGAAGGGATGGAGGGAGCAGGGAGGAGGAAGAGGTTGGAGGGAGTGGGCGACCTGGAGGATGGAGGGAGAGAAAGAGGGGGGAGAAGGAGGGAGGGGAAGGGGGCGTTAGACAAAACAAATGGCAATGACTGACAGTGATACAGGGGCCTGTTCCGAGGCAGGTTTACTGATATCTGGATCATATTGATTGGAAAAAAACCCCAGAATCCCTTCACCCAAATTACAAAAAGAAAAAAGAAGAAAGAAAGAAAGAATTCTCGTACCTTTGGTATCTGTAGCCATGCAGATAGTTTGGCTTTCATTTTGCCTCCATCCCAATAAATTGGAAGTGCATGAGAATGGAGTTTCAATGTTGACAGTTTTCATCTGAACTATTTTCTACAGTTCTTGTGAAAACTGTTGACAGTGTGTTCTGCAGAGTATCAAGAGTAACTGGGACATTGTTTCGCTGAAAAAAAATAAAAATGCTGTTGAGTTTAGTGCTAAAAATCTCAGACTGATAAAATAAAATGGAACCAAAACTATCTGCACGGTGGGATGTAAATAAGAATGTTCTTGTTTTGTAATTTGGGGGAGTGAAAAATCTGCAACATGGATTAATTTAAAACGATTGGCCGAAGGTTGTAATCAATAAAGTTATCCAGTTAACTTGGAAGTAAACTTTCTTGTTGGAAAAGGCCCCTGGTCATAGCAATGTAAAGCAGCTTGGAAACAAACACAGAAGCTCGCAGAGGTCGGAGAGACTCCACATAGAGAAAGATTCACAGAAAAAGCCCACAGATCTGCTGGATATATTAATGAGTGACAGAGAGATTTGAAATGCACTGCTGACACATATCTCCGCATTACGAAATTATGCTCATTTTACCTTAGTTTAACTCAATTTCCATGCAAATGTCTTTAACCTAATTGATTTAGGGACATTCATTTTACATGTTTTATTCCAACCTGTCAACCTCCAAGAAGAAATTATTATTATTACAGCACTGAGATTTTGCATCTATCCTTCCACTGTATAAATTACAGCGAGCATATGTAACTTTTGCTGAAGCGGCTACAGTAGTAACAATTACGAGATCACTCTAAATGCAAAAATATAGTGCAAAATTAAATAAGAGCCATAAAGTCAGTGGGTTTACACATTTTTTGCTAATATTAGCCACCGCACTGGTCATGCCCGACCAAATCAATCTGTAACTCCTGAGTGTGTTGAATTTTTTCTTAAAAATTCAACTTTTCATTCGCAATTTCTTTCAAATTTTTACAAAGTCTTGCTTTACGGTAGGATAAGATTTTGCGAGGGCCTACATCCATTGTACTATTGTCCTCTACATGGGGGAGACAAAAGAAAGTTAACAGCCAAGTCTTTAAATAGTGGGAGCCATGGGACGCGTGGACACAATCAGGCTGTCCCATACACCAGAGAGAGAAAAGCGGGATGGAGAGAAATCATTTTACTCTCCAAAGGTTTGGAATCAAGGACAAAGACAAATCTAATAAATTCTATTTAGAGACGGCTCAAAATATAGAATAATTATGTCTGCCATATTTGCAGCTCAATCAATCAACAATATGGTGAGAATGAGGCCAACGAGTCCAGCCAATCCACCGAAGGACTCGGGTTATTACAACTGCTAATTATAGTCGACCAAAGACGCTTTGACACACTCATAATCACTTATTTTCTACTGATTTCACATTCGAAATGATGTTCCCCGGGGCGCCACCGATGTATTTTCTACAAAAAAAAAAAAAAACAGTATTTATTTTTCTTAGAGTTTGCTTTACTTGACTTTCCAAAGTTAAAATTGAAGTGGGCATAGAAAAAATAGGCCCTAGTTTTACAAACTTTATCTATTCTTTCTTTCGCCACTGAAAACTTTACCGGAAAAATGGAGAAATTGCCGTGCACGCTCTTTCAGTAAGTCACTTCTTCTTTTATCAGACTTCTCTTTTTCTTTTTCGTCAGAACAAAAACACACAAGAACAGAGGAGGAGAAAGAGGTGAAGAAAAACACAATAACATTTTTTCTTTTCTTCTCTTTTTCGTGCTGATATTTCTGCAGAATACAGATGCGGTGTGCTTGTAATTTGACAGCATTCACCTTCCCTTCACAGAGTATTGATAGAAATCAAAATGTGTAAAGGCCATGATGGATGGGGAGCTTTTTTTTTTTTGGGGAGACAGTGCATTATTGCTTACATCAGGGAAACTATACCTGGGCGAGGGAGGGGCGAGGATTAATGAAGACATCATTTAAGTGGTTGGACATAGTTGTTGGCAAGCTTGCCCATCTATGCTCCCTCGAAATGAAGCGCATTAATCATGGAAAATACACATTTGAGTCCAGGTGCCATGGCCGCTTTATAGAGATGTATTTGATAGAAATGGAGGCAGAGTGATGTCTCCGTCCTGCCGTCCAAACTGCTCCAGCTTAGAGCTTTGCGTCATGGAAACCAGAGCTACGATCGATCCACAGCCCCACGTTAACTACACCCCAGAGAGATGCCAGCCTTGTCTTCTGTTTTGGTATGTGTGCGTGTGTGTGCGTGTGTGTGTGTGTGTGTGTGTGTGTGTGTGCGTGCCTGTGTGTCCAGTCAATCTCATCAGTGCAAACAGAGAAAAATGGATAAACAATGGCAAAGCAAACACTGTGGCCAACGGGAGGGGAAAAAGGAGAGAGGGACAGCGAGAGATGGATGGAGAGAGGGGGGGGGGGGGGGGGACAACGAGGTCACGGGGATATCCAGGGGAATGGAGAGTAAAAGAGAGAGAAATGAATAGAGGGAGCAGAGGACAGAGAAAAACAAGGCAGTCCAGAAGCTATGAAAACTTATTGCCAATAAAAAAAAAAAATGGGGAAGAAAGCAATAGAGGAGGGTAATTAGGAAGGGAGGAGGCAAGAAGATGGGACAGAGCAGGGGAAGATGGAGGACTGGGACAAAAATAATGAAGAGGTAAAGAGGGAATAAGCACGCTAGAAAACAAAGCGATTGATCTAAATGAATCGATCGCTCACTTCAAATGATGGCGCGTAGGACCTTCGCTATTTACATATTTCACAAGACCTATAATGAGGCTATTGGTGACAACAGCCAATAAAAAACGTCCGCACGCGTGTGTGCGTGCAGCTGCACACCTTTAAGATCGGTTCATTGCTGTTGCCTGTTTTTATTGTACGCATAAGGTTACGTGCACGCTGGGATGGTTATTAATAATTTAAATCACTTTAATTACAAAAAAGGAAAAATTGCACTAGTTGGCCAAAAGCAATTAAGGGAACTTTAATCTCCTTAGCAATTATGCTGTGGGGCATCCTTAACTCAGTCATTTCTGCCCGCTACATTTCTGGAAAGGTCAGTGGAAATTGCTTTGTGTTATTAGAACAAAGACTTAGCAATGAGCGCACGTGGTTCCTCTTGACAACTTGTTCAGTGGCCATCCTTCAGCCGCCTGCCCGGCCATCTGTATACATCTCTCCGTGCCCGTCTCTCGCTCTCCGAATCTACGGATCTCTTGCAAGTGTTGATTGGTGTGAAAAACTAGTGCATCATTAAGGGGAAAACTACCCGTCAAAAGACTGTGGCACTGTATTAAAAGACATTAGTGGAGTCCCTTGATGATTTCATTACAATGTATAAATAAACACGATCATCATTAGTTGTGTTGTGTGAGCAACGGGCTTTGACTTGCTCGTACGAGTCATGTAAGTGTGTGAGGCTCGCCTGTTGCTGCGCTACTGTACGTCTATTGAATCATCTCATCTATAAGCTTCGTATAATCCCCGCGAAGCCATTATTTACCGTGCAATGGCATTATACATGAGACGTAATTCTCCTTGTTGACTGTTCAACGGCTCCTCTTCTCTTTCCCTCTTGCTCGCCCTTGTCTCTATTTCCATCCGTCCGTCCCTCTCTCTCTCTCTCTCTCTCTCTCTCTCTTCCTCTTCCTCGCTCCGTCCATCCGTCCACCCATCTGGCTGAGGTGAGGAGTGGTAGGCCGAGGAGACTGGAGTGGAGCGAGGGATGGAGCGACAGCTGGAGCCCAGTCAGACAAGGAGAGACAAATTACCCCTCTAACGAGAGCCATTCATCATCTCTTCATCTCTTCCATCCCTCTCTTCCTCCACACCTCTATGTGAAACACAGCGCACCTGGGTAGCAAATTAAAAAAAACACCGATCCACCGCGCGACTTTACACTTGAAGTTGTTCTCACTTACACGTGTGGCTCAATCAGCACACTCTTCTATTCAGATGACGTAAAACAGCGACGAGAAGAAGAGGAGGGAGACAACAAGATAAGGGAGACATGGAATGATTGAATGATCGGTGCGCGGGGAAAGAGCGAGAAAGAGAAACGACACACCCATGCTGGCACATGCAGAGACTCATTACCATGGCTGCTGTCAGCACAGATGTTGGACTGAGGGGGAGCTGTCAGTCAGTGTGTGTGTGTGTGGAAGTATGCGCTTATGTGAGTGTGTGTGGTAGTGTCTGACAGTGATCTGAGGGCTATTTAGTGATGACAGCTGCTGACACAATGGGCCCTTTTCTCTATTTATCTATACAGTGCAGTCTGTCTCCTCCATCTCATCTCTTCCTGTTACCCCCTCCCTCCCCTTTTTTGTCGAATCCTCGCCTCCTCTTTCCTGTTATTCATCCCATTCTGATATTTCACATTCAGCCCCCGACTGTGGCAAGACGCACACCTGTTGTCGTCTGCATGTGTGAGCAACAACAAATGGATGTCGCAGCCTATCCAGGAATGGTCCGAGCTCATCCGCTTGACACCTTGAATCCCTTCTCCCACAAACTCCGGCTCGCTTCTTTCCTTTCAAAATCAGGGCCACTGCAGGAAAACGAGTCATAAAAAGAGTAAAGAGGGAAGGGAGAGATAAGAGGATGATTCAACAGACGTGTTTTAATTAGTAAAGTTGGGCTTTCACAGCCTAAAGAGATGATTGTATCACTCGCTCTTTCTTTGATGTGTAACAGAGTGTCTGGGTTCTTCTCTGGCCTAGAGCTCGGGCTCCGTTCCTCTCTTTCATCACGCCTGCATCAGTCCATCACTCCACATCTATGTGGGCCTTCTTCCCAAAACAGGCAGATCCTCCACTGCAGCTGAGGCTAAAGACGGCTTCCAGCTGGGAAGAAGGTGCCATCTACACTCCCAGCGTCACATTATTTTGTTCTGCTTTTTTCTCGATTTCAGCTTTTATATTCCTTCCAGGATTATAACAGAGGCTCGTCATTTGAAGTACTTACAGATTTTTCGCTTTGGCAGTCCTGTTAAAAATGATTTTCGCCCGAATGTTATGTTCCTATGCACCCAAAGGTTTCTGATGCAAGAAGATCCCGTTCAGCGTAAGTTTACACCAGTAAGGAATCAAGAATCGGTTCCCGTTGAGAATCGGTTCCTAGTTGCCTCTGTGACTATAGATTCCTCTTATCGATGCTTTTTCCTCATGCGCAATGATATGACCTGTGGGGGGAAAGACTAGCAATACGCTGAAGCGCAGGAATGTCCTGTTTTTGATACTCGGCAGGCGAGTAATGCATCCCCAACAACCCAAGCATCAACCGCGTCTTCCGGTCTGACTCCCAAAGGTTAATTAAAAACAATGTTAGCGCCATTTGATTCCTTGACTAAATAGACCTAAATTTAAAAAAAAACAAATGCTTTTACTTTATGAATATTTTCATTTTCAGTTTCATCCATTTTAGATGATGAAAGTCAGACTGTGGCCGCAGTTATTTGAAGGTTATTTAAAATGTGTGGTGCTGTATGTTGCTGAAAGTGAGGAGTTAACGCACTTTTCTTTTTATCAAGCCTTAAAATAACGAGCCCTCAGATGATTGATTCACTAAACTTGAAAAATTGCGGCCAGCTCAACTTGAAAAAAAAGAGTAAAGAAATACGGAAGAAAAGAAATATATGTTGTAGAGTGGTGAATAGATGAATCAGAACACCTCCAAACACCTTTGCCTTGATCCTTTCAATAAACGATTGAAACCCCAACTTCTACTGAAGATGACAATCAATGACTGCGAGGCCGTTCACACATAATATGTTCTGATAAATAACCGCCTCTTAAAAATATCTTTTAACCTTCGCATGACGTTGAGTGCGAAGGAATAATGGAGACCCGATGTATGGTAATGTGAACAAAGGCAAGGAGATGATGAATTGATTGACGGCCCCAGCTAGAACATTCACAAGGACGTGGTCGTTTGGCCAAACCTCAGAACTCTCTGTGAGAGTCGAGGCACTGCACACGACGCGTCGCCGACAGATTACGTGACATCGGAAAAAATAAAAACTGCTAACAGATCATCTCGAAGTAATTCCAACATGTGGTTCAGAAGGTTGCTCCTCACTCAAGCGGCGGCTTTTTTTATTCCGAGGAGAGGACAGACACAAGCCGACACTGAGCAATACACTCGACCTGTTGACCCGCACACACGCAGCCCAGCACCTATCTGCATCTGCTAATTGAAACAT
>CALSBV010010690.1:5045469-5065400 GCA_943590825.1 Bovichtus diacanthus | reverse complement strand
TGTGTGTGAAATCATAGTGTAGGCAGCACTTTGAACAATAACATCGTCGAATGTTGAGTTATCAGAACAGGTGTCCAGTGGGCACAGCTCCGCTGAAATGGCAGTCTACACACACACACACACACACACACGCGCACACGCACACACACACACAGTATATATGTGTAGGAGGGGTAAAAGCATCACTTAAAGCCAATTTTAGCGAGGCAGGATATACTTTTATCCCGCCCAATGAATCGTGAAATCCTCCTGGATTACCAGACATGATAAGAAGCATTTTACGTATGTGTGTGATAATACGCATGGACATCACACACACACACACACACACACAGTCACATACTCAACACCTGACCACAGTGCAGATGGTGTTAGATGGGAAAATGCCACTTCTCGCTGCACCCCGTTCCTCCCATCTCTAACCCCTTTCACATATGAAATACAACCCTGAAATGATGTAGATATTACCCGGAGGAGCTGTGCGCGTGAATGCACAAGTGGATATTCAATAAACTTTACCCTGCCAGCTGCCTAGTAAAAAGTCTGTGTAATGTCACCCCATGTGTGAAAAGAGCCACTCATTGTCCGGAAAAATTAACGGCGAGATAGTGGCGTGTTGATGACTTTTCTATTGTGGCTGGCGTGAAACTGGAAGAAAACAAATATCCGAGGGTGAAAAAGAATTGTCATTTACAGGAAGACGCTATCGAAATTGTGTAACTGGAGAGATGATGAGATCCGAGAACTTCCGTCCACAAGGGCCATCGGCGAAATCGTCAGACAAATTCAAGGAACAGCAAGGGTGACCAAACAAGGATCCGGTTATGTCACCACGGTGTACTCATCGCACACCTCCTGCACACTCTGCCCAAGAGCCAACCCTTGCCTCAACCAAACAGAGTAAGTGAGAACGCTTCTGACACGGACAGTCTCCTGTGTGCTACAGGTGAGAAAGGGAAAGTCTGGACAATGTCCCGAGTTCACACGAGAAAAAGACTTTTCTCTATCCCTCACTTCTTCCTCTTTTACCAACTCCTTTCTCTTCCAATACATTCTGCTCAGGCTCTACCTTTCTAACCGATTGCCCTGTAATGAGATTGATAGTTACTCCTCTTCCTCCCTCCCTCTGTTCTCTGATCCACCTCTTTTTTGTATTGCACTTGCTCCATCTCTGTCCCTCTCTCACACCTCATTAGGGATGCTAATACCCCAAGTAATAGAGGAAGCCATTCACAGTGTGTGTGTGTGTGTGTGTGTGTGGCTCTGCCTGACCACACACACTGGAAGGGACTGTGTCTGGGAAGGGGAGATGAGTTTCCCCCTCTGATCCTATTTCTCCGTCTGGGCCTTGCTCTCCTTCTCGCTGGGAGAAAATCCGATGGGAATGCAATCACAATCAGTTAGGGTCCAGACGAGGACGGACACACACACACACACACACAAGCACGTGCACACGCAAACATACACTCCATTCCACTACCGCAAGGGAGCCATGCAGAAAATTGTTTTGGACACGGTGATGAGGAGAGGGGGGTCTGGGGTGTGGTGTGGGGGCACTTTTTAATTTACATTTTAAATGTAAAATATCATTCAAAGAGGGAAAGTTAGGCATCTCATTATACCGCTTCTTTATTACACACAAGGCACATCAGTCTCAGGCTACCTTGTCCCGAAAAATACGCACACATGCACACACAAACACGCGTGTGAACAATCTGCTGAGCCCTCCAGCCATAATCACCAAGTTAGAAATGGGGCTCTTCTTCAGACACCATAAATCCAGAGAGGAATAATCTACCCTGTCCTCCAGATGTCATCAATCACAGATAATCTGCATTTTTGGATTCCCCCCCTCCACTCGCAGCCATCAAGGAGGGGTCACTTTGGGGAAAACTTTGTCGGAAAACTACCGACCCCTCATAAGAGATTGGTGATGATGCAGCTGAGGGATTATGGATGTGGAGAGTTTGACTTTCTTTTCTGCTCATGTCGTGGCTGAACAACAAGTACTCATACCTGAACGTCAACCTAGGTTGCTTGTCATTGCTTTTCAAATTCACCCATATATTACCCGTAGATGAATCATGTGAGTGTTCTCCGGGGGAAAGATTGTGGAAATGGTTCAAATAAACCAACGTTGACAGCAGGAAGCAGACGAGATGTGAACCTTGGTCTTCAGTGTCAAAATTAGACGCTTTGTATGCCCAGTGCTGTGACAACGTCGCGCCACTTCTGATTCTATGAGAAAACTCTCTTCACTCTTTTATTTGCATGACAACAAGAGGTTGCTTGTCAGGAGGTTTAAACGTAGGTTATTTCAAGTGTTTGAACAAGCACGTAATGCCGTCAAAGACAGTCCTTTTGGATAATCATTGCAACTTTAACACTTCCAGACATCAAACTTGTGCGGTATAAGCTAAGTCTCATTTATCCAGTGTGCCTGCGAAAGCGTGAGACTGTTTGTGAGTTTATATTCAGGCGGTCAGTACGAGAAAAGTAAAGTGTTGAACATTAAAGCATATAAACATGCTCTAGTTGAAACCCAAAATACAAATAGGAATATATGAAAATTAGCATAATATGTCTCTTTTAAAGGTCGTAAAATCACAACAAAGAGCTGAAAGCTGCTAGGACGGCTGAAGGGAACCACAGAGTCTGGTGATAACTCATTGCGTCTTCATCACTATGAGCTATTTCTTTAACATTATGCACAGTGATTTAACCCACTGCTTACATGAAAACATTCCGTAGTGCAGCTTTTAGCATGGAGATACGGCCACTTACTTTGGTTTCAGTTCAGAGGTGGTATGCTTTCAAATGACTACGCTTTTCCCTGCGTATTTGTTCCACAACAGCACAAATACAGCAAATACTTCACAATAGTAAATCATAATCTCCGTCTCTCTAAACTCTAGCTCTGCTCAATCAAACGAGACACTTCCCGCCTTCGGCGTTGCCCCGCCTCTGAGGTCACAGCCAGTGATGTCATGCCAAAAATGGGAGTGTGTGGCCCTCAAAAATCCCCCGGGGCTCCTTGTGGCCTGCCCATGTCATAAACGATCATCATCAGGCCGTCCGTCTGACATACGGGCTGCCATCAGGATCAACCACCTGCAGGAACACTAGTGGTGATGCCTCTAATGGCGTGTGTACATGTTTTTGCCTTTGTGTATATATGAAACCATCTGCACTCGACGCCATTACAGCCGCACCGTCGGGATGACTCACTTATTTTTGCCACACATGTACGTCTGATCGTGGATCATTAACATCTGCGTATGTTTGTGTGGACTAAGAGGACATCTGCCCATGTCAGCAGTGATTTAAATGTTCTTTAAACAGGAGCGGCAGTTGACACACTTGGTTAATAAACTGTTCGTCTGACGGCTGAATTTGATTGATGCCAATTTTCGTGTAAACAACATTGTGCGTCTATTTAAAACTTGGTCCCTAACCTGCAGTAATTCACAGTTTGCTTATCATATTGAATCGTGGTTTTAAATCAGCAGGATTTGTGTCAGCGCTCTGATAATCATCCCGCGCAGGGCTCCTTGTCAAAAAGTGTAGTCTCACAAAGTAATGCAAACGCACGGTTGGAAAGTGAACCCGGCGCTGCCCTCCCTTACCTTCTCCTTTTTTTCTCTCTCCTTTCATGCTGTTTTTTGTCCTCTACAAGTCTCCTGCAGTTCTTAAAGGCTGAGACAGCACCGTGGGAGTCTGATCACTACTGAGTCCACACACACACACACACACTCACACGTACACACACGGTGAGTTTCCTTTGTGCTGCGGAAAAAAAAAAAAAAAAAAAACCTGCACCTTTAGAAGTGTGTCTGTCAAAATGAAATTGCTGGCTGCATTACAAGCCTTTGAAGGTATTGGAAACTCATTTTTACAATCACCCAACAGGCAGGTAGAAAGACATCTGTGTGAGCGTGTGTTAGACTGTTTCCACTGGGTATCTTCTGCAATATTCTCTGTTCTTTTAGTCAGTTTTGCAGTTGATTATTATTGTCTTGGCTACAGTTTGCTGCTTAGCTTGTTGTCGTTCCTCATTCCTAAACACCCACCATGTCTTTAAATGGATAATCCTTACTTCTTTCTTCCCTTCCAAACGCCAAGCAAAGTCATTTTTCCCAGAGACCCCCCGCTGGGGAAAAGCAAACTTTCAGAGCCAGCCAAACAATGAGTCACACGTACACACATTCCTCTATGAAAAGACACACTCCCGCAGAGAAACATCAAGAGGCACAGAACGGACATAATGGCTTCCTGATAATTATTCATAAAGGTGACTTTTTGTGCGAGCGCCACTAAGTGCTCGAGCCCAGCAGCATGGAAGGAGCCTGGAGTTAATCACAACACAGGCAGATGACCAACATTATGGTCCGGCTGAAACAGATTGACACACACAGACACACACACACACACCCCTATACTTACACACACACACACACGGGATATCAGCTGAGGCGCACACATATGCAGATTCCGTGACTCTGCCTCATCATAACGTTTCAATTAGCTGCAGAGGACAGTCTGGCCACACACTGACGGCCATGCCTCCCATCTGGGGTTACTGCAGTCAAACGGGCAGGCGGCTGGACGGACAGAATGACGGACAGGCTGATGGCCCACCACGCTGATTAATTCTGCGAGACGACGAGGGCGGGGTGAAAGCAGAACACAGTTATGGGAATAATCAGCAGAGGGAGTGAGCTGCCACTTTCCCCAGAATAACAATATGGTCCGAGAGCATATGGTTGTTCTCTATTTGAGTTTCTGGTAGCACAACACCTCCGGCTCGACAGTTGTATAAGTCTCACGACTGTCTTCGAAAACAATCCTTCACCTAATCTCTCCCGCATTCTGCTTGAACCCCGCTTTTGTTTGCAGCTCCCGGGGACACGAGCAGCACCCGGCGACATCGACGACGACAACAACAACAACAACAACAACAACAACAACACACCCGTAGGTAAAAGGGCTGCATCGGCCCTCCACAACCTCTCCCTCGAGAATCTTTCTAACTCTTCCCCCGCCTTCTTTTCTGTTCACAGTTTTTTTTCCTCCATCTCTGGTTTCCGTAGCGCTGCTTAATCGTTCCCGTACGGAAGTCGCGGTGAAAAGAAAAAAGAAAAAAAAAGATCAATGAAAATACGGCAAGGACAAACTAAATTTTCTCCCACTGTCTATCTGCTCACCTCTCTCCGTCCGGACCCCCTCGCCATCTCTCTCATCCTCCCTCCGTTTTTTTTCTCTCCATCACCCTCTCTCTGGTGGAGGGTAGTAATCCCATTAGGATCAATATTCCAGGCGAGTGAGCATCCTTTCACTGCAGCAATTACAAACCTTTAGAGACATAAAGGAGAGCATTTCTTCACAGCTTAGGCCATCAATCAACTATTTAGCTTCAGAGGCAAAGGATGTTGTGTGTCTGTGTGTGTGTGTGTGTGTGAGGGCGAGAGAGAGAGAGAGTGTGTGTGTTCCTGAAATCTGCAGTATTGTTCCGTCTGCGTTACTGAAATGACTGTTGGGATTTTCGTCTTATAGATCCTATTATGGGTGTATGAATACATGAGAGAGCTTCTTAATGCATACTTCCCATCTGGCGGTGCAACAAGGCCCTATCATCTCCCTTGTGAATGGATGTATTAGCATTGTCCGTGGTGGAATTTCACAGACGGCTAAGCCTGGTTGTTTAGCCAGGGGTTAATATTTCATGCCTTTGCGTTATCCTCCACCGCTCCCACCCTCCTCCTCGACTTCCAGCCATCGCATCAAATCCATGCGAGTTGCCTCTGCAGCATCACATTAACGCCGGGATAGTGTGCCAAACACAAGGTGTGCCAATTCAACTTTGAACTAGGTTCCTCGACAGCTGTGGGGCCTTTCTATGATTATAATTCTACTTAAAAAAAATCGTTTTTTCACTAACATAGAAAAATGCTCCTTAGATTTTCCTTAGAATACTCTCCCTTCTTCTTCTTCTGTCTCTAATGAGGTGGCGTGACTGACAGGAATGGTGAGGGCATATCACTTCTCATCTTGTCAGTTTAGCGGCCACTTGTGCCCCTCAATGTCACAGGGCTCCTCTTTGCCCGGAGGCCCCCCTGGCTTCCATCTATCTAACCGCTCCACAACCCCCATCTGGCACGTCCCGCCCCCAGACGGAGGCAACCTCGGTCGGGTCACATCTGGAGGCACTCTTGGTGCCAGGCTGTGGAGCACAGTATGGCTACGAAAACGCTTAAAATATGGGGAAATGCATTTCATCGAAGAGCTTCATGTACATTCTCTGCAGTAAAAGTTTAATCTGTCTCCGGGTTTAAAATTTGTTAGAGAGTATAACAATTTAATCAGTTCTTTAGTGGAGCGGAAAATAGAAAATGCTATACTGTTAAGTCTGACGCAGCAGTGTGGGTTACAGTGGATCTTAAAACAACAAATACTAAATATTAAGGCTCGCAAAAGAAAACAAAAAAAAAAAACACCCAGGAAATGACATCCAAATGGCGTCGCTATTTTTATCAACGATCCAGAGCTGCATCACAGCCTGTGGCTCACACTGTCAAAATGATCGTTCTAATTCTTTTCCATGAAAAAATTCAATTAGACTATCATTAGACCGGGCTGATGATGAGGTTCTGTTTATCGTTAACTGCACATTATTCGATTCTTCATTTAACAGGCAGCGCCTCATTTACTGATGATCCATTTAACAAATGCTTTTCCCAAAACTTTCTTTGAGCTGAAAAATGTGGAGTTTTTGAATGTAGTTGTCAACAGCGTCGCACCGGAAAAATCTGGGTGAATTTTCATGTCTCCCTGTCTGACACATGCTATCTGCTTTGTGGTGAGTTCCCTTTCCTGCCAGTTTGACTGAGAAACTCGAGCATATGACGGCCACAAAGGGAGTGGAAGGGGGTTTAACTCGTGGATTGTTGTGTAGCGTAACATAGAAAAAATGGGAGATGGAGCAAAAAGCTTGCATTTATTTATGAAAGAGTGTTAGTAAAAGCGGCAGAAGGGGCTTGATGGCACTTGCGGAAGTGGATTAACTGTTACATCCCTAACAGAAAGTGGTAGCTGGAGAGAAGAGGCTAAAGCCGAGCCCTCTTTTCGAGAGGGATTTTTTTTTTAAACCAACAATAGAGAGAGGGACAGATTGACTCCTATAGGGCCAGCACTGTCTGTTCTTCTTTTCCTACATCCCATTTCCATAAATCTCCAAATTCTAACGCTACCAGAAAGGAATCTACCGTAGTTCCAGCTGCATATGGAAGCCTGCGGGACCAAATTTGGCTTTGCACCCTATTCCCCGCTGGTGAATCTACCAGATGTCATTGTAACTACTGCACATCCTTTGCCTTTTTTCATCACATTATCTCACTTCAAGCATGCACATATCAGCACGCGCGCGCCGAAGGTCCCCATACCGATCACCCACTCGTTCCTTTCAAAACCCTGGAGACGGAGAACGCAGACTAACTAAGGGGAACGGGGGATGAAAACAGAGTTCTAGTAGCGCTGGAGGAAAAAGTGGCAGGGTGGAGGACATCCATTTCTCGGAATCAAACTGTGTATATTTTCATCTTTGCTCATAGACCAACTCCCGCAGGACATCAGTATGCCAAACCAAAGGCCTGCTGCGTCTGTTTACTCTGCGCTACAAGAGAGGAGACTGAATCAAACTCATCTCAGAAAAGAGAAATTATGTTTTCTTTGATACCACCGTGTGTAGGCAAAATGAGCTCTCGAAACTCCATCGTCGGGCTCCTAAGTCCTGTACCAACATCTTCGAGGAGCAAAACGCCGCTTATACAATTATGGACCAAACACTCGTCTCGTAAATCACAGCGGTCAAACGTAGTAGAAGGCAGCGAAAATGGTCACAGTCAAGTGCGGTAATTGAGAGAAGAGATTTTTGATTTTGTCCAAACAATGTCAAAATTGAAAACGCAGTGTGGTGGCTTTTATGGGAGGGCATCATCACAGCCGTAGTTTGTTTACAGGTGCGACTGGCACAATACGTGTTTTAACGATGGTCTTGGAAACGCAGTCCACCGCTATAATATCCGCTAAACAACATCTATCGCATGCACTGGAGCTTGCAATGTAAACAATTGCTTTAAAGTTTGTTCATCTCCCCGCACACCTTCCCAATTATAATGTCAACAGAATCGCGTCTGCAAATCAACAAACAATTTTCCTTCTTGACTACAGGCCTGCAAGACATATTTAGACGAAATCAATGCATGGCAATTCCAATGGAGCTCAGTAATATGGGTGCGCTGCTGTATTTCTTTTTTCCTTTCGCTGCTCTTTGCTGCATGTTAAGCGTATGCATGTGTGTATGTTTGGTGAATAGATATGTGCTGACAGTCTGGCAGCCTCCATCAGAACCCTGCATCTCTGTCAGACCGCAGGCTGGCTGACTGATGAGGGGAAGAGCAGCAAAGTGGAAAATGAGAGGAAAGGAGCAGGAAGGAGGAGGAGGAGGACGTGTGAAAGAGGAGCAGAATGGAGAGGAGGGCAAAGTGGAGGAGAGGATTTGAGAAGGTTGAATAAGACAAGGGACGGACAAAAAAAAAAAAAAGATGCGGCTTGTGTGACAGAGAGAAGAGGTGAGAGGATTGTGGCATCAAAGGAGACAGGTATGGGGGAGTGGTGAGAAAAAAAAGAACTGCGGGGGAAAAAAAAAGAGCTGATTTAATAGCAACTGTGTGTGTCTCTGTTTGTGTTGCGCGTGTGTACGAGCAGGAACCGGCGAAGGTGAGTGGCAGAGTGTAATAAGAAATGTGACCTATTGATTGGCTGTAGGAAGATGTCAGAGCTCCGGACAACAACATCACAAGACAAAATGGCTTCCTTCCTCTCATTCTCCTCTGCGTATATTTATTTCATTTTCATTGACTTCCGCTCAGATTTACCCACTCGCCGACACATCTTTAGCATCTAACCCGAAGACTTGGCTCGGCGACAGATAAAATCTGGTTATTATATGATTATGATGTGTGGTTAAGGTAACGGCGCCCGAGGGCTGCGGCGTGTTATCGCGTGAGAGTGTTAAACAGAAGAGGAAGTGGGCTTCCCCCGGATTGACAATCCAATTAAACGACTGTGTGGCGTCTTAAGTGCGGCTGCAGACCACCCAGGGAAACAACAAATTCTGGCCTACACACATACTTGGATTTAGAATCTATCTGAGAAGCCAGTTAAAAAAAAAAAAAAAAAGCATTACACAATAGCACACAGCTTATATCATCCTCTTCATCTCCTAGCCTGCAGGACCCCACAAGCCAGGCAGGGAGGATGAAAGAGCGTGACTTGACCTTGACGCTGTTGCTCGACTCTCATTGTCGCATTGTCGATAAGGAACCGGGCCCGCCAGCGCGCTGTAGACTCTTCAACCTATAGTATTTGCTCCTCTGTAACAAGCTCCCTCTCTCATGGTCCACCTTGTCAGTGTTTCTATGTTTGCGGGAGAGGAGATCAGAAGGAGTAAGTACACAAGAAGCCTATAGACAGACCAAACACTTCAAATGCCACGCGGGTGATTGATTAGCTGACCTGACCTGGACTCCTGCGTCAATGAGATGGATCATGAAAGAGCATCAAAGGGAGGATGCTTAAGGGTGTGCGCGTGTGTGTGTGTGAGGGTGTGTGTGTGTCGGGTTTCTAATGCTGCTATAAAAGGCCGTTCATAGCTGATCAACTGCCAGGCTCGCCGTCAATTATTGATGAGGTTGTTTGATATTTAGAGGGGAGGAGAGGAAGGGTGAGGTGGAACTTTCTTTATCCCTGTTTTATCATCGTCATGCTTCCTACTTTTCTTTCTCCATCCACTCCCACGACTCTTTAAAAAAATGAATTTTTTATACATTTTTTTTTTTTTTTTAGGTGTAGTTTATTTCTGCTTATTTTGTTCGTCATTGTTGAACACAATTTTAACTGCGTTTTGGGTAGTGAAGGCGTGTTCTAGCTATCAAAAGCAAAAGAACTTGTTTTTCAGAATGTATAAGTTACATTTTCCTGTTTGTGGTGGAGCTAGTTTTACCTACTTTATATACAGGAAGGACTCCAAAGGGTCACACGATAGATCTGAGGTTAAATTAATGGGGTTGGAAAGAAGTTCTGCTACACCAATTTGTATTAATTTCTTTGGGATTTTTTAATTTTAGTCTTTGGGCCTCAAACGATATGGAGAAAAATCGAACCACAATATTTTTGACCTAATAGCTCAATATCGATATTGCGATAAAGGCAAAACATTTAAAAAGTCTGATAAGTTCAGAAAATGACTATACTGTAAATGCAGCCTTTAAAACCAGAAGGAAATTAAGACGATATCTAGTCTCACGTCACGACATCAATATAATATCGATATATTATAGTGTTAAAACATTATACGAAGTAGATGTACTTAATTACTTTGCACCAATGGTAAGTCCTACTCAGTCTGTGAGAACAGTTGTGTCTGCAACTCTGTCGGAGCTTTTCAAAGTCTAAAAAATAACCTTGATGATGTCAGTGATATATGGGTTGTCTCAGTTTGGAGACAACACATTTATAACAGACAACCTTTGACATGGAGTTTGAAAGATGGAGTCATTTACCAGACAGCAAGGGCGCTAATAGCATTCAGCATCCTTACTTTAAGTATTGCACCTCGACAATTGCTGGAGTGCCCCTTTAAAATGTCGGAGGAATATTCTTTGCAGATTTGCACATGCTATTATGCGAGTGGTTGTTTCACAGGAACCTAAAGAGTTGACATTGAATTTGATTGAGGGACCTCCTGAGGTATCGTCATCCTCAGACCCAGATGAAGGCGCGGAGGCGAAATATGTCGGCTGAGAGAAGGAACAAATTTTTATTTTATTTGCACAGAGCGAAGTTAAGTGCATCCTTCATTGTTTCCTGAAAGCCTAATATTGCACCGCGTACCCGATGCAACGTGCACGTTCCCTTTTATCTGCGTCTCGACTTTATGTTCCTCCCCGCCTTGTTCCTCCTGATATCTGCTTGGCTGCAACCAACCCGTGTCGACCAATTTATGCGGAGGCGCATTGTCCCATACGGGGCCCATCTAGACAATCAAGGCTACCTGATGAGACCCTTGGGGAGATGAAGGGAGGGAGGGGTGAGGAAGGAAGGATGGAGGGAAAGCACATGCAGGAGTTGGAAGGGGGAGGAAGATGAGGGTGGGAAACAGGCGCCGAAAAACAATGAGGCAAAATCAGAAGATAAACGAGGCGCTATTTCAGTGGCAGGATTTATGTACTGTCAACATTACCCTCGCTATTAGGGGGAATCCAATTACTCTGCGCCTCTCCTCTCCTCTCCTTTCTCTCCGGGAGGGAGGAATAAGGGAGCAGAAAGAGTGAAGGATGAACAGAAAATGGATACAGAAAGAGGGAACAAGAACACCTCTCTATGATTTATCCAATTTCCAACACATATTTAGATATTAAGGAGAGGGAGCAGGAAGGGGAAGGCAGAATGGACTCAAAAACTGAGTGAAACAGACAGGAAGAAGCGGGATGCACAACGGCGCAGTGCAAAGGCATAACACTGAAAGCTCTTGTGCATGTGATAGAGAGAGAGAGGGGGGGGGGAGCGGGAGAAATTATGAAGGAGAGGGAGAGAGGAAGTGGAGATTTGGAAAGACAGAAGCTCCCTCTAGATTTAATTGCATGCACCTCAGCTTTTAAATGGCTGATAAATTATACATGAAGGATGCTAAGACAATAATTATGAGCTGTTTTAGTGCGGAACAGCGGGATGAGGACAGACAGACAATGGCGGAGGAGTGCAAGGCTCGAGTCGGCCAAGAAATTCTCCACGGAAACATCTCTGAGGAGCCGCGCCGGGTCCGGGAGTGGGGGAATCACAGTGCATTATCATGATATTATGGAGGATACGCAGAGCAAGTAAAGTAGCGGGGAGTCTTAGTGAAGCATCGAGACACACACTGAGCAGAACACATGAAAAAGCGCACATACACAAGCGCTGGATTTCTTTTCAATGCAGTGCCCTCAGGTTATAGCCCCAGCAGCTCTGGCCCCTCAGATTTTTCGGCTTTGTTTGTGTGACCTAGCCTGCAGCACACATACCCACGAAGGTTCTTTGTATTTATAACGCTTTGTCAATGCTTCCCCAACATTTTCTCAACTCTTCTCCTCTCACGATCCAAGCAGCGATGATATATTCTTCCTCAATCTCTTGATAATCATTATAAATCTCTATTAAACCCCCACCTTCTGGATAGATGGGAAGTGTCAGCCCACATCTGGCACTCTATGAGTGTGTAGGTGTGTGTGTGTGTGTGTGTCTGCGTGTGTGTGTGTGTTAGAAATCTATAATTGAGAATGTGGGAGAAAAGGATAGGAAATGAGAGAAATACAAATTGACTATCTCGCAAAAACAAAAGGACGATGAAAAAAAAAATTAAACATCTCTTTCCCGCACGCACCGTCCGTCCACTCTTCAGCCGGGCATGTGTTTTCATGAACTCTTTATCTTGTTTCGCAGGGCTCGTTCGTAACGCTGCGCGTGAGCAGCCAGTGATCGCAGTGGTTGCTGTTGTGCCCTTAAGCACAGCCACTTAACCCAGGCTAACTCACTCACTCAATACACTCAATACCCAGTCGGGCAAAAATGGAAAGCCCTGCAAAGGCATGCTGCTTAGCATAAAAGCTATAAAAAGACACAGAGCCTCACTAATGCTGTGTCCACAGTCCGTGTACTTGTCATATCTGCTAAGGCTGTGTGTTGTTTGTGTGTGCATTTGTGCGTGTGCACGCTCCTTAGTGGCTAGCTGCGGGCACCGCCACACTGGCTGGCACAATCAGCTCAGAGGCAGATAGCGACTTAGCTCTAACTGCTTCCCTCTGCTTGGTGTACAAACACACAATCACACACACACACACATACTGAAACGAAAGGTCAATTTCTTGCCACGCCACTGGTCTGCCCAAGAAACCCGAATTGATTGATTTAACTCGATTCTACTGCAGGCTGAGAGCGAGACAGAGAGCGGGAGAGAGAAGACAGATGGACTGACAGGCAGAAAAAGGAATGAGGGATGAGAGGTTGAGGGAAAGTCAGGAGGAGAAAAATATGTTTTCCTGTGTGTTTCATACTGTAACATCTAAAAGAGCAACACCTGAAAATGTGAGTTACGAGCCAACAATTCTGTCATTGTCTATTATCATCACTGCCACACAAACACACACACACACACACACACACACACCTTGGTGTGAACCTGGCATGGTAGAAGTGTGTGAGGAGAGGTGCGATTGGATCACTCTATTCTAGTCGTGGTGTCGGAAGGGGGGATATTTTGTGTGAACAGATGGTGTTTACCTAGTAGCAGGTTGGTTGGATCACCTTACCGCCCCCCCCCTACCCCCCCCTCTACCGACCATACCATTTTAGCAATCCATATAGCAAACACACACATGGGATGTGCGCACACATGGACACACTGGTGCAAAAAAAGAAAAAGAAAAAACAGACCCTCATACAGGCCACTCCTCTCATCTGAATGAAGGGTGATAACTCACCAAGCCGCTGTCGGGGAAAGGATGGAGATAAACGAGGGGTGACGAAATGAGAGAGAAAGAGAGCAGCTAGAGAGGGGGCGGCAGAGATAGAGAGAGTGAGGGAGTGGAGTGGAGGAGAGGAGGAGAATTGGGCCATTGGTGGGTTTTTTTCTGGTCTGTAGTTATGTAGGTCACTTTTTTCCCTCCGACTCCGGAGTGGGGAATTTGTAAATCTGACATAATAAGGCATTTGGCCCGCAGTGACGCTTCTGAAGACGCTCTGTCTTCCACGCTCATTTTCATTGCACCATTGCACAGCTTGCTACTTTACCTGCTGATCTAAGGAGTCAAAACGGAGCGAGGGAGAGGGAGAGGGAGAGAGAGAGGGAGGATGAATGGAGGGAGTGTGGCAGATTTGTTTTTTGCCCGAGGAGGGAATAAGTGAGAAGAATGAAGAATATTTTAATGGGAATGAGAGTCTCCACACACAAGCACAGACAGAGCTGTTGCAAACTACAAAAGAAACTAATTCCTTGATGGTCTCTGAATTTCAGAGGAAACAGAGGATGTTTTGTATTTCATGCTTGCCTTCCTTCCGAGACTCTTCTTGCTCTTCTTCACCTCTCTCGTGTTGGAGATCCGAGGTAGAACGACAATTCCCTATTTAGTTAATAATTCACCAGTATCTGTGACCACTCCGAAGAATGAAAGACATTTGAATTTCCAAATATTCTGTGCTGATGTTTTCTTGATGACATTGCATGCCCTGTCAGTCTTGAAACGTAAAATGTGCACATACATGCAAGTGGAGAAGCGCGCGCGCACACACACACACACACACACCAGGAGGAGCAGACGGTGCAGAGTACGAGGTCTGACAGTGCTCTCGAAGGACCAGCTTGTGTTGCTAAAATAAGGCTGTGTCTGGAAAGAGGTGGATTCCCCTTGAGTGGGGAACAGAAGAGCACTAAAAGCTAAGTGGAGAAGAAAATAAAATAGCCTCTAGAACTGGAGGAGAGAATGAGAGGATGAAGGAGAAAGGGGAGAGAAGGTGAAGGGCAAGGAAAGGATGGAAACAAAATCAAAAGACAGAAGGGAAAAGGGAAGTCGCAGAGAATACACATTTCCAAAGCATACGTGTATAGTTTACTTTTAAAGACAATGAAACTACGTCATGGAATCATAACTTATCCATGGCAACAGCAGTTATCCATACGTGACTTTAAGTGGGAACAAGCAAGAGTTTTATACGGCATTAGAGCTGAAATTAATATTTATCATTTATGTAGATATATAGAAGGCATACACATTCATTATTATTATTATTATTATCACTGCCTTTATATTCTGTTTTGTAATGAACTTGTGTCTCTCCTATGTGGATGGGAAGCTCAAAGAAAGTATTATTTTTCAGTCATTTTATTTTCTACTCCCCCTTAGAGCTGCAAAGATTTATCGATTAATCACTCACTTGTCGACTACGAAATTAATAGCCAACTATTTTGATAAGCGACTCATCGGTTTGAGACAAAATGAGTCAAAGTCAAAGTCAAAATGATAGGATTCCAGCTTCTTTAATGTGCATATTTAATATAATTAGAATTTAGATTTTTACAAGCATCAATAAATAAAAGATGAGTCCAAGAACACAATTGTAAAATAAATGTAATTAGGGTTTGAACTGTTGATTTAGCCAGCGCAAGCAAGTTGATGATGTCAACTTGGTGTCTGGGAAAATGCCATGGGAGTTTTCACCATTTTATCATTTCAAACACTAAATGATTCATAGATTCATTGAAAAGACAATAATGGATATTAAAAATAATTGGACGTTTCAGCCCTATATAGCCACAAATATGCACACACACCTACGCATATGTATGGCACAACTAGTGCCCACAGACTTACACTGAGTTTTGAACTGCTTTACAACTTGGAGCACGGGTGTTACATTGGCAACATGACTAAGAGCTTTTTACTCTCTTCTCCGCTCCACCATACGACATCGTGCCTCCCCTCTTGTTTCTCTCTCTATCTGCATGGTTTATGCCTGTGTGCCTCTACGTCCCTCGCCCTCTCTCTCTCTCTCGCTCCATCTGTGCCTGTGTGTAGGTACATTCCTTCTCCATTAGCTGCTTTTGTTTCGGTACACTGGGGGGGGGGGGGGGGGGCTGGAGAAAGGAGTAAGAGAGAAGAACGACAGGAAATAATAGACGTGGCTGAATGCAGCCCTCTGTCCACATACCTTCACTCATACGTGAGGCGGTAAGAATATTACAGGGTTTGGGTGGAATTGTATGAAAAACAAGAGCCAAAACACACAGCAGAAACAGGAACCAGAAAACACAATTTTCAGATTGGCAGCATTGCAGCACTGTCTTTAAGTGGGATTGTGTTATGCATCTGTAATTCTTTATGCACGTGTGTGTGTGTTTAAAATTCTAGTTAAAAATGAAGCATGGTTGAGGCTGAAAAAAAAACATTCAAATGAGCTGTTATTTAAGTCATCCTTGGAAAAAAAACAAAACCAAACACCTTTGATACGTTTCACTCGGCCGTCAATCTCGCATGTTTTGATTTCCCACTTTATTTATTCGGAAGCTTTATTTGCTTGTATCGCTTGTTTGTTCTCAAAGATGAGTTTTACACGGCCTAAAATTGGCAAGTGGCGCTTTAAAATTTGGCCGGCCTTGATCGGGACACACAGCTAACAAAAGAGACAGAGAGGAGTGAGGCTGAGGCAGGGAGACAGCCCGGGCTGTGTTTTAAAACATTCTTCAGGGGTGGCTTTTATCAGGAGGCTTTGGCGCAGCTCCGGCTATTCTAATTTAGACCGCGACAAAAGGCCCCCTTCTCTGATGCCGATGCAGCCTGGGTAATATCCTCGCTGCGTCTCCAGAGCGCTGTTTCAATCTCACCCGGTCGCTGTGAGTATGATAGAGCAAGATATGAGCGCATGAGCATCGGGAGGAAAAGGGAAGGAGGAAGGAAAAAAAAAAAAAAAAGGCTATAAACAACCTCAAGATACCGAGAGATAGGGGATGAGACGAGCTGGAGTGTGTTTGAGGAGAAACACTCCTCCTACTGTCTCCTGTCTGTCTTCTTCCCTTTTCTCTCTGCAATCCCTCTTTCCCTGCGAGCCAGTGTGTGTGTGTGTGTGTGTTTGAGTGGGTGAAACACTGCCACAGTCCTATAGCCTCCCGTGAGACACTACTTCAAACAGACTGGAGAAGTACTGCCAAGGGTTCACTCGCTGGATTTGTGTGTGTGTGTGTGTGTGTGTGTGTCTGTGTGTCATACATCAGCTGTGTGCACATTGTGTCTATACGCACAGATGCTCTTTGTGCCTCTTTCTCTCTCTAATCTACTTTTATAGTTTTTTTTTTTTTTTTTTCAGTTTTTTTTTTCCATTCATTACATTACATATGCACGGATTCCAAAACAAACTTCCATCAAAGTGGCACTCCAGCCTCCTCACTTTCTCTCCTTCTTTCCTAAACACACATGACACTCGCGCAGAAACGCACACACAGACAGACGTAATTAAACAAATCCGTGGTGTCTATTAAGCGTGAAGGCTTCCCTGCTGTGAGAGACATATTAAAACCAGGATTAGCCCAAAACAATTACAAAATGCCACAGATAGACCCTGTACTCCCCTGGATGGCGTTGTAAAGTGTGTGTGCATGCGTGTGTGAGATCGCCTCTGTCGCCTCATGTGGGCTTTAAACTGGGAACACGGGCTCCTTTGCTCGCATTGCTCTTGCTTCTTATGTTTTATTTAATACTTGCCAATTGTTGGTGAGCAAAGGCAGCAGGGACCTTGAAGCGGTACGCAGCACTAAATAAAAACCACTTTCAACAGTGCGATGGCAACGACTCCAGTCTCATTATATTTGAATATGTGTCGTTATGCTCAAACAGTGATGTGTGCGGTTAACAATGTTAAGAGCTCTGACGAAAAAGGGCAAAAGCAGATCTGCTGACGCAAACGTAAACAATACACAAGGTGAAAGGGATGATTTGCTCCCATTACTGGATCTGAAAATTCAATACTTTGTGCTTCACCTGAAAAGTACAAAACCATTATCCTCCACCATTGCCTCTCCTACCCTAAGAACCCCCTCTTATTCTCACCCCCCCCCTCAGACTCCCTCTCTCTGTAGAGCAGAGCAACATTTGTGAAACTTCTCGTCGGGTACATTTGCATAACGGCATTCTTCTTCTCCTTCTCACACACTTCTACAGCAAGTCTTTAGACATTTCGCTGGCTTCCAGTTTGTTGCCGTGAAGGAAAGAACTCTTGCGTCTTGTCTATAAATCATTAAATGGATTTGCCTCAAGATACATAAGCTGATTTTCTTGTAGAATATGAAGCTACTAGAGTTCGCAGCTCTTCTGGTTTGTTTGCTGTTCCTGGAGTAAGAACAAAGATTAGTGAATCTTCAGGTAGTTACTATGCACTCGTGGAACGACTTACCAAAGGATCTGAGGTGTACATTTCTATGCATGCATGCATACGTGTATAATAATCTTTTTTTTTTTTTTCATTATTACGGGACTGATTTTTGAAGTGGGCTCTTTAAATACCGTTCCAATCTCTTTTATGTAAATGTTTGTCTTTAATTTCTAAGTTTTAATTCTTTTTTGAACACTTTTTGCATGTAAAATCTTTCAAGTAGCATAATTCGTACAATTATGCTGTATAAATAAATCTTCCGCCCCTCCTCCTCCTTTAACCCTTCACTCTCCATCCTATCCGCCTCTTTCTCCCCTTCCTCTCTGCCTCTCCATCTCCTCCTCGCTAGGAGAAGAAGTGGGAAGTCTACCTGCTGGATAATCCTGCATTACATCCTTAATCCCCTCAACGTGTTCACACACACACACACACACACGCACGCACACATTCGTACATGCGCACGCACACAATGCCAAACAATAGATGCAGGTGTTGGAGGGATTGCACACACACCTGCACATACAGCACATTTTTCTGCAAATAGAGAATGTCCATTATCAAGTGTCATGTTTTGCATAGACATACTGTTGAAGCCTAGCACAGTCTCCCCTGCTGTGAGTGACACTCTGAAGCCTCTGAACATAGTGGACTGTCACTACAGGGGTCTGACATTGGAGCTGTCTAAGAATATCTTAAGAACCAAAAAAAAAAAAAAAGAAAACAGAAGTATATAGAAAATGAGTTTGAGGTGTATACGTGTGTGTGCATACGTGCGTGTTCTCTAGTGGGCGAAATGACGAAAGGTGAGAGAAATGATAGGGATGGAAAATAAAAACAGTGTGAGAGATATAGAGGCAGAGTAGCAGGCGAGAAACAGACAGAGAGGGATGAGCGGAGACGGAGGGAGTATGGGGATCTCCGAGCAGTGGTTCTCATTAAGAAGTGGCTCCGGGGTCCAGTCACTCGGCATTGATTTGTTTAAAATCCAAAGCTCAGCCATCGACAAGCTTGGCGTCAAAGCCAACAAGTGCACATGGAGGGAGCGCGGGGGCCAGTTCGACGGCCAATCGCATCATTTTTTTTTCCTCTTCCCCAAAGCACACTGAAGCCAGTGAGTCATCTGAGGACGTCCTCACTTAACACGGTAATATTTTAAAAATGGAAAACAGTTAATCACATCACAAGTCAAATGGATACATCGAAATCCTTTGAATTCCTCCCGTGAACCCACACGCAAATCTGAACTCCTCAAACACTTAAGTGTCTGCCTAGTTTCAAATACTCATTCTCGTGCACTGTGCGTCCGCGTGTATGTGTGCGCTTTTAGCTGTGCAGCCTATGAATAGAGGCCATAGTCAATCAATAGCAATCTACGGCCAGCCTTCGCAATGCTAATGGAACTGTGGAGGAGCTGGCATTTGGCCAGTGCCATCACTGCAGCATCAGTCTGAAAGCACACACACGTGCGCGCGTGCACACACACTCGCAGGAAAAGGTTAGAGAGACAAGAGGTGAGAGCCACAATGTGTGTCAATATGAGAGAAAAGAGAGAGGAGACAGAGAGAGGGGGGGGGGGGGGAGAGACACGCATACAGTGAGATGAATGTGTGGCGTGACATTGTTTCAGTGATCAAGAATGATCGATGGAATCATTTCACTGCCCCCTCTGCCCTGCTGCATGGCCCATCTCCCCTCATCTCCCCCTTAAGCAATGGTCATTAGGAACACACACACACACACACACATGCTAACACACATGCAAAGACTGAGTTTCACTTTGTCATCATCCCTAAGGCAAGGTCACAGTGCCCTTTCTCCTCAACACACACCTTCTGTTTAGCACGGCACCCGGAGCCTCTGTCTGCTGAGCCAGTGTGTGTGTGTGTGTGTGTGTGTGTGTGTGTGTGTGTGTGTGTGTG
>CALSBV010010690.1:4991734-5039371 GCA_943590825.1 Bovichtus diacanthus | reverse complement strand
GTGTGTGTGTGTGTGTGTGTGTGTGTGTGTGTGTGTGTGTGTGTGTGGGCGGTTCAGCGAGTTTGTGTGTGTGAGCTTGTGAAAGGCCTGTATTTCCTTTGACAATGTTGCCTTTATATTTTAGCGAGAATAAAAAAAGCCCATATTACGCCTGTCTAGCTTGTAAATTCATAATGTTTGTTCAGTTATGGGATCAGAGCTGCTGAGAGGGGTGTGTGCCGTGTTGTGATTGTCTGTGGGAAACTGTTTGATTAGCCTGACGAGCGCTAGCAATCCCCTCACACCCACAAAGCAATCAAACAACTATTATATGACACAAAAACACAAATGCACACATGGGTACGGACGCAGAGGTGCGCTGTAGACACACTTAACCTTTTCCCCGAGGTCAAACACCCACCAGCACACGCAATACAACCCTGCTGTTCTCAATTAACCTGCACGAGTTCCCATCAAAAAATCAGATTTTAAAATCAAATCACATCTAAATGTTCAATCAATTAATCAGCATTGAATTAGAATGGCAAATACCTCAAAAATAACCTTGTAAATATTGAGGACCACACACATGAATAAATTATGGATTGAAGTGGAACAGGGACATCCCGTGTCCCGTCCATTTCTTGCCACCAGCGACCTGTCAATCACTGCAATTACCATCAACTGGAACGTGCTCACCAGAAAGATGTGGGGTCGAGAGACACACACACGCACATGCACACACACACACGCACGCACGCACACACACGCACACACGCACACACGAACAGCACATACTGGCATTCACGGATGCCAATCATAACTTCAAGCGCACATCAAAGCCAAGTTCTATTCAGATGTATGCCGTTTGATCACCACCACCACCACTCCCTCCACCATGTGCGCACATTCTCACACACACGCTCCACCTTATGCGTATATTAACTACATAACAGTGGGGCATTCAAATCCAAGATGTGTAGATTTGGAAAAACTGAGGAATAATTCAAGATGTTTTTCCATTTAAGTGTGCGTGTGTGTCCATCCACAGCAGAGGAAACACGGGGATTGGCTACAGTCAAGTTACAGCGACGCTCTATTGTTCCTTACACTGGAGAGAATATAGCACAATGCCACCTGACAAAGAAGTATCCAAGGGTCTTACCTGTCTCATGAGAGAGGGTCTTGGTTCTTCCTGTGTTGCCTGAGTGATGCATCGCTCCGTACTTGTCTCTGTTTCTGATTAACCCTCTACCCTTATCTCCTCTCCTCCACACTCCACTCCTCTCCGCTCCCTTAAGAGTCCTCTTTTCTTGATTCTCAATCTTTTGCGCCCTGTTTCCACCCTTTTGTCAAAAGTCCTCACTGCCTGTCGCCTCTCCCTGGCTGTTGTTCTTCTTCACTCTTGTTGCCCTTTCTTCTCCCCTCTCCCGTCTGTTTGCAGTGAGCTCTCTGAAGCACAATCCGCTAGCTGAGTGCCGGGGCACCGCGCAGGATGAGAGAGAGAGAGAGAGAGAGAGAGAGAGAGAGAGAGAGAGAGCGAGAGAGAGAGAGCAGGAGCCCGAGAGACGCACACACACTCGCTCAGTGTGGATCGACACACTTGCACACGTGTAGTTGTTGCACCGCAGAGAGGAACGGCACACACTGACACACGGGAGGGACAAAAGATGAGCGCAATGCCTTGCACTGCTTTCCCCCCTTTTTTCCTTGAGACTGCAGGTCTTTCTGTCTCCCGCCTGTTACTAGTCCTCAGTCCTATTTTTTGCGCAATCCGTCACACATCAAGGCCAGCTCGGGCAGAGGGGAACGGATGGATGAGGAGACACTGAGTGAAAAAGAGAGTGCCTTTCAGCCTGTGGCAGGCAGAGCAGAAGAGAAGGAGAGATGCGGCTGCGGCTCCATCCTCCATCTGCCCACAGCTGAGACTGAGCACTGAACACACACACACACGCTCTCTCGCTCTCTCTCTCCTCCTCCTCTCTCTCTCCCAGCAGCGCCGCACCAGCGAGATGGAGGGGGAGGAAGGATGACGGCGGGAGCTAACGAATGAGCCAAGGGAGAGAGAAAAGGGGCAGGGGTGAGACAGGGAAAGAGGGAGAGCGTAGTGGCAGACAGAAGGAGAAGGAGGAGGAGGAGGAGGTTGCAACGGGGTTGGGAGAACGCAACGGAGCCCCACAAGCGCCGGGGAGTAAAAGAGTGACAGAATCATGGGAATGTGACAAAGCATGCACATCAGATGGGATGGGGAAAGGGAGAGGAGAAAGGATAAAACGAGATATAGGAGGCACGAGGGAGTGGGTGGCGAGAGGGGAGAGGAAAGGATGAGGCAAGGTGGAAGGAGAGGGAAGATTGGGTTGAGGGTAAAAGGAGAAAAGACAAGGCGGTGAAGCGGAGCAGTAGAGAGGGGGGAGGGAGGAAGGGCAGAGGACACTGCGGCGATGAAGCCGGTAATATGTCAGATCTCACATGGGTGCGCTCACATTCACATAATGTCTCCAAAAAGAACAATGTCAAACAACGCAGGAGGATGGCAAGCACAGAAGCAGCCTGCCCAGAAACCAAACATCACACACCACAAAATGAAGGAGAAATGTTCATTTTGAGACACGTTGTAAATGATTTTGTCCTCTTACACAAAGCCAGGTATAAACTGGAGCCGTCAAACTAGCTGCTAAAACACAAAAGGTGTGTTTCTTTCTCTCTCGGTCTCCTCGCAGACACCAGCTCAGGTGTCAGGTGACCAGGTGAGTGAAGGACCTCACAGTGCCCAGCAGAGGGCAGATATCTAGTCACATATCAACCAACGGGGGCTGAGGTCATCTCTAGCTCATCAACATATTGGAATATTAACATAATCCTACATTACTGAACACATTGATCAACACTCAGTGTGCATTTGACACATGATTTAAGTCACTCGTTAGACATTTAGACAGCCCTGCATTACCAAAGCCGTTCATCATTCAGTGCACATTTAGAGATAATTCAACATAACTTATTAGAATAACGATATTTAAGATTGAGATAAAAACGAAAAATGCACCACATCCCCGTTCATATTTAGCACCTATTTAAAAACATATTGTTTGTATTAATTCGTATTACTTTGTCAAAGTCCAAATCATCTTTCCTTCCTGTAAAATAAAATATGACATGTGCTTAAGTTTAAGCTAGCTCCAACCAGTTTCAACCAATATTATCATGACGGACATCCATCAATCAATCTGCTGCTCTATAGCTCCGTGTCGCGCCGCATTCTGAGCCCGCCAACTGTTGGATAGCGCAGGCAACTTGAAGAATGATGGCACAGAAATAAAGGGCGACAGTGATCTAGGAGTGAAATAGAACAATATAGAAGACACACTCACAGCCAGTGTACAGGCCTATGGATGACACAAAGCAGGTTTGGTGTGGTAGTGAAGAGGGAGGAGGAGATGTGTGGGAAAGGCCAACCCCTGAGCCGCCACTCTAGGGGACCGCTGTCAGCCTCATTTTCTACCTCTTCATATGACATTCTTAGACGCCATCTATCATCCTCAACGAGTCACAGATGTACACAATGCACCACGCCGCGCACATGGCATGTGTGAGCGCGTGTACGTACATTGCTCACACGTACACGGTTGGGTAGGTGGATTACGTAATCAAATTACAGAAACCAAGATGACATTTGAAAAAGTACGTAATTGGATTCTATATACATTATCAAGGATTACTTGATAACAGTTTTGATCACATCTTTAAAAGATGGCGATTTTTTTCATGATAACCAAAGCTTTTAATTCATGAAAAACATTAGGTTTTTGTTTTTTTAATGAGGATTTGTGGGTAACTAGAGTTTTTCTTCCTTTTGTTTACGTTGAAAACGTAAGATGAACATTTTGAGTAAGTGTCCCTCTTGCTCTACCAGAGCAAAACCCTCCATGTGGCCTTTGATTAAAAAAAAACAGCAGCAACAAAAATGTACACACTTGGAGTTTGGGCCTGTACTGTTTTTGGTAAGGGTAATTTAATTTGACCAACTGTAAATGCTGAATATTGGATTATAAGTTTAAAGAGAAAATAGAACATTTATGGATCAAACATTTTTGTGGCTGCGTCCATTTTTCTTTTTTTAGTATAAGGTGCTTATATTTTCAATGTTTGATTTTGAAGTAATCCAAAAGTATTCAGATAAAATAAAAAATGTTTTGTAATCCAATGAATTACATCACTAATTACTAAAATGACCGTGGAGGTTGTATTCAGTAATTGACTTTAGTTCAAAGTAATCTGACGCAACCCTGCACACACATACGCGCAGAGTCAAGAAGCGGCACACGAAGAAGATACGCTCCCTCGGTACAGACACTCGCAAACAGGTGTTGAGGCACGATTTACGACAGAGAGTGGTGGAGAGGGTCGAGGGCACAAAAGGGGGAGGTGGGAGGTTTGTGGCTATGACTTCATCATATTAAAGTTGAGAGCGCGGCGCAGGTAGAATCGGCGGGAGCGCACCGAGGAGACGCTGGATTTTCTAGATGAGGTTCCCGTCGATTTGTCATGATAAAAAAAAAACCCATCTGAGACAGAAACAAATTGCTTTCTTGACAACACCTTGTAATACTCCATCATGCACACGTACACACTCTCGCATGAGCCCTCGTGCGTATACACACACACGCGTATACACACATACACACGTGTACGCAAAGTGATACATTTTGTCATGCAGGTTATTTATCAATGCCATTCAGGATCATTATACCTGGCATATCTGTATAACCATATATATTACGTGTATACGTGGGATACACAAAAGCTTCCATTCAGCGTCTTTCACTAGAGAGTCCATTCAGCCTCCTTTATGCTTCAGTATGGAGGTTGTGAGGCTGTATGGGAAAAGAAGAAACTAAAGGAAACAGAAAGCAAGCAATTTCAAAGATCAAAAACAGATGAAATGATACCTTTTCTTATTAGGCATATTTACACTATATCGTCCTCTTTTTCTTTGTATCACTGTTACAATATTAACTTATTGGTGGGCTTCTATAGCTCAGACTTGGCAGTTGCATTAACAGCATGCCATTTTCTATTTCTTCAAGATTTTTTTCCGGTGTCCTTTCTTTCCTCAGTGACAGTTTTTGGTTCTTCTTCACCTTAATCCTTGCCTGTTCCCATCCACCTACCTCCTCCTTCTACCTGCCTCCTGAAGTGAAACACCAAGGGAGAGCAGGTGAAGGGGGGAAAAAGGAGAGCGAAGAGAGGGAGGGAGGGAGGAGAGCAGATGGAGAGAGAAGGTGTGCTGTAAGGTGCCCCCATGGGTTGAACATGGTCATTTGTCATGAAGCTGAAAGCTTAAGAAAAGACTAGTTAACCTTTACAGCTGATCCCCATGAGACACAGGAAAAAACACAGCCCAGCAATACACCTACAGGAGAAGCACACACACACATGCGCACACATGCATGAGGGGCCCTTGCAGTATAGCCTTCAGAATCGATCGTGGAGAAACCGCTCTACGAGAAGCGAGAGGAGGTTACCATTTTTTTTCTTCTCACCGCTCCCCCTCCCTCCTCCCCAAACTCTCCCTGAGTGAAAAGTCTTGTTGTCTCCATGGTCCTTTTCCTTCCTCCCCCCACCCCTTCCTTGTCATGCCCACACCCTGCCAGAGTAATTAATCACCTTGTGCTAATGAGCTATTAACTAATGACAGATTGACATGCCTCTGCCCGTGTGCGCATGTCTGAGTGTGTGTCTGTGTGTCTGCGCAAGCATGCTTTGAGTGTTGCCAGAGCCGCCCTCGGAACGCTAATGTGATTAATAAGGTTAAGCTCTTATTAGGGTGGGAGCACAAGGAGTACGCGACACACACACACAAACACACACACACACACAAAACATCCATGTGCATGAACACAAAAAAAGAAAATCACACATTACTCTCATCCACAGGGCAAAGAATGACGAGCGTCGGCCTGCTGGAAGTCTGAGTGCAAATAAAACGAGGGCGCGGAAAAAAATAATGCTTTATACCTTTCACCATATATTCTCATTACCCCGAGGCCGACTCTGCCATGCACTAATCACATAGCAGGGGAAAAAAGGGGGACGCGTCGGAGGAATCACTCTAACTGAGCTGAAAACCTACTAGCCCTATTTTGTTGATTATTTGTGTGGATTATCTGTGTGGCCGTTTGTCGACATTTTTACAGTCATTCTGCAGATGACTCACTCGAGCCCGTGGAGACCAACAGAGGGTGTGCTTTGCTTGCTGTTCGTGACAAAAAAAAAAAAAAAAAAAAAGAAAAGAAAAAGACACCCCCTCCCCACCAACTCTCTGTCCTCCATTCACCTTCGAGACAGGACTCAGCACCATGGACAGCGACACAAAAGGCGCCGCTTCATGAACACATCTGAAGTGTCCTGCTGTAGAACAATGTGCCTGTTTTGACGCACAGCATGATACTCTCCTTCTTTGCAATAGCACTCACATCCTAATGGACTGTGTACCAAACAATTACAGGGTAAATGAGAGGCTCTATATCAAATAGAAAGTGTTCGTTGACACAGGTAGTTACAGTAAAGAAGTCCGTACCTGGAGTCTGTTTAATCAGATGTATTGGACTGTAAAGCAACTGCTTTCCAATTCCAAGACAAATGTAGTTACAGCAAGATCATTTGATACTCTGGAGAATGCTTGCACTACATAATCGGGAGTCTAACCCAACCGCATGTGTGTGCATACGTGTAACCGCGAGTGTGTTTGTGCGTGTGCCAGCACATGTACTGTACTGTACGTGCTGCTCTGACCTAACAGTGCTTCCCTCCGGAGAAGTTTTGACGCATACCGAGACTCATTTGCATTCTCGCAGCTCTCTCCCTTTTTTCCGTGGCTTTAGAAGTGAACAGCTGCTTAATGGTCATAGCTCTTCAGAGACAGGACATTGGGAAGCACAGAGGGGGTTAGCCAGGGTTTCTGCACTGCCAAACACACACACACAGACACAGCAGCACATGCTGAGGCACACACCAGGTAAAGCCTGGTTCAGCTAAGGTTCTGAGAGCGAGATGTGACCATTTAGCAGATGTTTTTCTTCCCAAAAGTGACTTTGGAGGCTTTTCACACTGTGGAATTTAACTACAATGGAAAACAAAGCTTGGCACACATGCATTATACTGTAGCTGATGTGACAACAAGAGGGAGAAATCCTTTGCTCCGTATGGCAAAAAACAATACTTGAAAAGATGGGATTTGTGCCGATTTAGAGCACGTCACGAGCACACTTCATATTGTTACAAATTCAAAGCAGTGGAGGGTGTTTGTAAAACCTCATTTAAAAATCAAAAAAGGGGATTGAGGCTGGATTTTTGGGGCTGTACGGAGGTTGAGTGCTTTCTCTAATTTTTTTGTGGAGCTCACACATTCAAATGAGCCATTTGAACCCTGCACCGCAGACACACATCCAAGCACAACTGTACGTCAAACTGTATTAATCTCCACGCTCATTTGACTGTTTGACTTGAGACACACGCAGATGGGTCGTGCTTCGTGAGATGCCAAAAGAAGGGATTTGGTACAAGACAAGTGAGAGACGGTTATCGCCTCGCAGTGTGTAAGTGTGGAGAGCCGTCGTGGTTCCACAATGTTCTCCTCAGCGGGGAACCTCACGTCTTGACCTTTACATCTCCGAGATTACTCAAATGTCCTTTTTTGACAAAAGCACATTGTCAAGAGCAGGCCATTGCGGCGCACACAGACATTTGCACACACAAAGCAACCGATCGATTGATTGACAGGTTTATTGACCCACGAATCATTGCTGTTAGGGGACCAGAGCTAGAAATAAACATAACAAATGAAAACTAACAAAAGCAATTAATTGAATATGGCTGTTTTGACTTAACTAGGATAAAAACAGTAATATGTTGAGGATGGCTTAAGAACAATTGTCACTCTTAGTGTCTGGTTTAAAAGGAATACATCATTACAAATATGTATAAATATTTCCTTGATTTCTTGCGGATGACTGTCTAATTCTTGGGCCCTCTCTTACAGGTCGAGAAACTTACTGAACATTAATTTATGGGCTTGAAACTTCACAACTTTTCCAACTTTTATGAGAAATCTTTCCAAACAGGATTTTAAGAATTTCTGTTTGTGGTCTCAGAGACTCCAGCTGTACAACATGGTTAAACACGATGGATCCCGACAAAACTTTATATCGTAGATAGTGCTTTTTACACAGCTAATTTTAATGCACTGTTTGGAGTTTGTTCTCCCTGGGGAATTACTTTTTGGCAAACCATAAAACATATAAAACATGAAATATCTCCTTACTTGGTGCCTAAGTGCTTACAGCTTCTGCATACATACCAAATGGTTTATACCATGTCTCAGCTGAGCTAGCAGCTAACGGTGCCAACAGCGCGAATAGTGCAAACAACGACACCGGTGCTAACAGAGCAGAACAGTGAGACAATCTCTATAAAAAAACAAAAGGTTGGTACCTAAAATCTGCCGTAAATCAGGCAACAAAATAGGGAATTGCAAAACAAAGTCCAAATCATGAATGTATTCATCTTTGTGCAATCAGGTAACAGATGATTAACTCCCACAAGCGTGTGGTTAAGATTCATGGGGACAGTGTTGAGTATAAGTCCTGCCCCCTTCATTGTGATTGGCTGCCACAACTTTGGAGCAGCTGTTGAAAGGCTCAAAAACAAAAGTGCCTTAAACTCCTGGCCGCAGTCAAGCAGATGTGCGTGACACAACATTAATTTTGCAGCTTGAATTATTGTTTCAAAGCGTTGGCTTTTCTGATAAATGGCACCCTTCCTTCAGGTGGGGCTGTAAGACCTTACTCATGGGCTCAGCATGGTACGCATATCCAAGATTCCAAACATAGAATAGTATTCACAAAATAACCATAAAAGATTGGTGTAGTCAGAAAGGGGCCAAAAGATGCATACATTAATGTAAATGTCCCTCATGAAAAGAGAAAAGAAAATCACAAGAGACACCAGCCCGCCAAATCTCTAAAAATATCTAGATGATGATGAGGAGCCGGATAGGAGAAGCAGGGGACAGGACAGCTCTAACATAGAGACAAATGACCTCCCAACATCACAGACATGGCGGGCCTGAGGAGAAGCGGGGTAAATAAAAGCCTGGATACATAGAATAGAGAAGGAAGACACAGAAGGGGAGAGCGAGATCAAACACAAGGATTGATGGGCTTGTAATTTTCTCCTTTCTGCCTGCTAAAGATGATGAATCCCTCTATGGTGGATTTGATCAGACTCCAACAAAGAGCATACACACAAGCGGGGCTGCAACAAACCTGTCATGGGTAAGTAAACAGCACAGTACAAACACATACAAAGCTTGTGCGTATCCCTGTGTGACACCAAAGCACTCGCATACATTCTCCAAATCTGGGCTCAAGGAAAAGTTTTTGTGTCCATCCACAAACAAAACATTATAGTACATCATGTTGCTGTATTTTTGAGGACGCACACACAGCCATTAACTAAGAGCCTGTGTGAAAGCATGCATGCATTGCCCAGGGAACAAGGGATTGATTTCCAGCTGTAAACATGTGTGTCCTTTGCTGGCTCTTTACTAGGCATGAATGCTGCTTCTTTACCAGACTGAATAGATTACAATGCCAATGCCACAGAGATCAATACGCATAAGCTATGGCCAAATTAATTGCTTTGGACAGCGCAAAGTAAGACCACAGAACTCGCGAGAGGAAGCATCAGCCTTCGATGGGGGGGGGGTTGTGTGGGGGCGACGTAAATGTCGAGAGCGCGTGTGAACTCATTGTCTGGCTGAATTGTGCATGCTTAAAATAGTCATTGTTAGTCAATGAGCAATTTCAATGTGAGAGGTTTGCTGAATGTCCAGTCTATTAAGTCATTTAAAAACAGAGACACCCTTGGAATTTCTCAATAAATAAGAAGTCAATCTAAAAAGAGGAGAACATCATGTGCATGAGAAGGGAGAGAAACGAGGGAGCAGAGGAGGAAAAAGAGGAAACAGGTGAGTTTGGGGGGGTTTCTGTCATTATGATGGATAGATCGAGAGAATAGGGGCTCCCAGAAGGAGATGTGTAAAAATAGGATCGCACCTCTCCCCTGACACCTCTCCTCTCTGCCCATTTATCCAATCACGAGTGTCCTCTCCCTCTCGTCCCCTCCTCCCCGCTCTCTTTTCACCTATGACTCGCCCTGCTCCTCCTTTTCCCCCCGTTGGTGCGGTTGTGCTCCGCTGTTTTCCAGACATCATCTCCCAGCATCCGTCCTCCTCTGTGTCCGTTTACTCTCACACCTACTCCCAACGCAGACCGAAGACAAAACCTCTCCATCCCACTGGGTTTTCCTCTTCACCGCACTCAGCTGTAGAGGCTTTAAAATGTTTTACTGCGCTGATCCCAGATGACACACTTATACAGTAAACTTTGACTCTCGTCTTATCAAAAACCTATATTTACACCCAGGGATTACTAACAGAGCAGCGTGTCCTTTTTTATTTCGGCTGTCTCGCCCTGCTTTGCATTCATGCTGGCGCGCAGATTCAACACATTCAAGCTAGTGGCCAATGAGGGACACTAATGGAAGACGTTCAGAGCACCACTTATTGTCCTGTGTGTCCCAAATGCTCAACAAGCCAAACAGCACTGACACTAGTAACGCAGGAATAGAAACAGTCCTCTACCGTTTTCGTCCAGGTTTTCACCCAAGTCTCCCTTACATTCTTCTTCTGTCCTCACTGATATCTATCACTTTCTCACTCATTAACCACCCCCACTCTCTTCGCCATCCCTCCATTCCTCTTCCTCTCTCCGGAGAGGAAAAACAAACAGCTGTCAGGGTCAGGCTTGCAGATGAATTTCAAATGACTTTGAAGGGCAGAGGGGCCGACCAACTTACTCCAGAGGAGAGGCCGGTTACAAACACGGCACACGCACGCAAACAGCATTGAATAAATATGTCCCAATCCTCGACCCACACATACATCACACACAAAGTGCAGCTGCTCTTTGAATCAATACTGCATCTTAAGTCGGCCTACTGTCAAGGTGAAGGCAGTTTGTGTGTTCACAGTGGATCTGTGGGCGGTTGCGCACACATGAAGCACACAAAGAGTGTGTGTCTGTGTGTGTGTGTGTCTGTGCGTGTGCGCGTGTGTGTGTGTACAAGTGGCTGAAGCTCGCTCTCATGTGATGACACAGATGCTGTGAAGCTCAATAAACAGAAATGCATTGTGCGCAGGTTTGCTCACTTCCTCTGGCTCAGATTTATTTCACGTGTCCTCCTCTAAACTTTCTAACGACACCAGGAGTCAATTTAACCTTCGCCGGCTCGCCGCCCGTGGCTCAATTTGCAGATCTTGCTGGGTCAAGATGAGTCGATGAATCACTTTTCATCTTATCAATCATATCAGGGCGATATCTCTTCATCTTGTCTGTTGTCCGAGTCCACTCTCTATCACTGTCTGTTACCATTCATCCATCACAGATAAGAGAGACCTTTACATTATTCAGAGGCGCTAAGCCAATGTTTAATCACGACGTTTACATCACTCTCAATTCTTTTCTGCTGATTTCTCTCTAATGGAGTCGATACCAAAGTCTAATTTGATTAACCAACACAACTATACATTTAAACTAGTCAATCCGGATTGAAATAGCCAAATTAAAAGACATCAAAGTGTCTTAGGTCACTTTCACAGTTTGACTCACATTGTTGCCATGTACTACAGCTCTGTGTCATGCTTCATCAACACTCTATGGACCCATGTGAGGAAAATCTGATTCCGTTCATAATGTTGAGATTTGCTGCACTTTGATTGTTTTTATATTGTCCCTGGTGCCACAAAGAGAGCATGAAGGAATGAATATGAGCATTATCAGGCGAGACTGCAACTGGACCTCATGTCGTGAATAATGATGGAGACGTAGAGACACGACGGAAACCAGCTGCTCTGTAATATTTCAAGGGGATAATCATATAGATTGCTTATACAAATTGATTCCTTTGTAGTTCCCATGACCAGCTAATTAATTTAATGATAGTTTAGCTTTGGGATTTATTCTAAAGTCACACATCCTGTGCTTGATCTGCTTTGCTTTAACACCACCAATGAAATGAACTAATTAGAATCCCATTAAAGTGCCAAAACCCAGCTTTTAAGATTATTTTGCTGTGGTTGTTTAGTTTGAGTTTGATTGACAGCTTGCATGGCGGCCTAAAAGGACCACCAAACAGGCAAACACACCAGAGTTTGAACTGGTACAGAACTGGTTAGGTGTGAACGCACCCTTAGTAAGATTTTCGGCTTCCACAAACCAACGAAAAAGCTTCAGTTTTCTGTGACATGAATTTTCTAAGTCTTCGGAGGTCTACTGGATGCGATGAACGCCACCCTTACAAAAGATACCCCCTCATTTAGGATTTTGATGACAGTGGTGGATTGGGGAGTGTTGAAATCTAGAGACTGTGTAGGCTACAGCATATAATTCACATCACTTTAGCAAACATTACCTAATATTCTTCTGACGAGTTAATGGTCTCAATCTCTGGCTTCAAGTCTTCTTCAATACAGAATGATACTTTTGTAAATTGTGGTTCCATAGACGATAAAGCAGGTTATGCTTTAGGGCGTGGCTATCTTGTGATTAACAAATCGCTACCACGGTGTTGCTACCACGGCGTTGCTACCACGGCTACGCTACCACGACATCCCTACCGCGCCGTTGCTACCACGGCGTCGCTACAACGCCGTTAGCATCCCAATTAATCTCCCAGTTAACGTAGATTACGGATGCACCTTGTTAACCAAGCTTGCTCTAGCGTTAGCCAGTCATTTATAATTTGCTAGGCTAACGGTACCTGGCCCCGCTGTGCCTAGCTGCTCTCCAGCTTCACCCTCTCGTTGAAATATGGTCACTTTGGACTCCAAAAAACCGAGATGAGATGATGCCTACATCCACTTTTTATACACAGTCTGTGGTTGTATGCTTACTGCACTTGTGTCTGTTTGTGCTTATATTTGTGTGTGTTTCAAGCATGACTGGATCCAGTCTTAAGGGTGAAAAAATAGTTTGAATAATTTTCAAGCCACACATGAAACTGGTACGCAAGTCTCACAGAGTCGGTTTAAACAATGGCTGATGAAATGTAATTCACTTTCACTGCTCGGGTATATGTCGGTGTGTATGTGCATGCTGGTGTGTGTGTTGGTCCTTCCAAGTCTTTGAGTCCTGGCAGCAAGATCAGAGGAAATGTGCGTTGTTGTGTTTGTATGTGCGTGCGTGACGGTGTGTGTGTGTGTGTGTGACAGGGAGCAAGGGAGAGAGAGAGAGAGTAGGCATGAAAGTGAGATTCTGCTCTGAGACGTTTGATGTCGAAGAACAGCGTCTGCTGTCTGTCTGCCAACTGCCAACCCTCTATCACCATCCTAACACATGGCCTCTGCAAAGTGTGTGCATGTGTGTTTGTGTGTGTGTGTATGTAAGTGGCCTGATTAGGCAGGGACTTGGCTATGTGACACTGCTACAGAGCTAGTTAGACTCATAACGTGCACCTCACTGTGTCACAGTGTAAATGTGTGGGCCTGAGAACACAAAATAGGATTTTGTTTTTAATCACATGACAGAGACAGGGCAAGGTACGAGGCAACGAGGTGAGTGCGGATGTGTGTGTGCGTGTGTGTGTTTGTGTGTGTGTGCGTGGGTGTATTGGAAAGGGTGAGTAATTTCTCACTTTTCATAGCTCTCATCCCACACCACGAATCTTTGGATTGGTCCTTAACATACAGAGTCAAGCACACTTATAGCTAATTGTTAACTGATGCATGTGTGGTTCTGTGCGCATGTATGTGAACATTCATGTGTGTGACAGAATACCGCCAAGCCTGTTCCAGCATGGCTGATGTTAGTGTGTTACAGACACACCCTTCCTGTTTTCAATCAATTCCTGCAAATTTGTGCAGGTAAAATGAATAAGCACGGAATATACAGGTGAGGAAAAGAAAAAAAACAAGAAAATGAACTGAAAAAGACAAATAAGAGACACTGCCTTCTATATTTGGTCTCAGAAGGCCACGCGATGCTCAGGATGAATTTTTAGTGATGTGGGAAAAAGCTGAAAAGATCCAGCAGATGTGTGAAGAGCTAAAAGACGGGGGAACAAAAGGAATGAAAAAGAGAATGGAGAAGAAAGGCAGAAATGAAATCTGTTAAAAAAAGTCAAACTCCTGTCTTTGACTCACACTCGCAGACATGCATGCCTACGCAAACTTAGGCACGAACAAACAAAACAAAAACAGTGATTGAGGTACAAGCATGTGCGCGCATAAAAAAAAACACCAACTGATATATTGGCAGAGCAAAAGGCTGAAAGATCAGGTGAATCTGCAGAGCAAAGACACAAAGATCTTTCTTTTGAACGCTTCTTCTTGACATTTTCACTCTGATAGGGCCAGATTTAGCTTCCGCCTCCTCACGGCTCACACACACACACACACACACACACACACACACACACACACACAAAATGAATAGATGAAGATCGACGGGGAGTTATTTTGGAAGGGAAAAAAAACAAACAAAAAAAAAACACAATAAAATATGGTTAAATATTTTGCGCTGGAAATGTCCTGTGGCAGCAGACAAATAAGTGCTGCTACTGGAGTGATCCGAGCACCTCAGCTCGGCTAGATTGATGGGGAAATTAACAATGCCGCTCACCCCCGAAAGGCTTGAGAGATGGAAGAAGAAAAGAAAGGGCGCCTAGAATCAAAAGTAAGCTAAATCAATATGTAGACTTCTGACAAGTAACAAAAGGACTTGAAATGAAAATTGGAGTACACTGAATAAATAAAGACACGCTGTGAGAACGGTTTTTTTTGGTTGCAAATGTCCCAGTGTTTTTTTTCCCCCTCAGTGTTATACATCATCGTCATGTCTCCTGTGTCTTTGGATAGAAACAGAGAGGCAATAGCCGTCTACAGATATGTGATTGGTCAATTCATTTTTAATAGGTTCATAGGGCCAGGTTGGATTAATTATGCCCAGAGGTGGCTGGAGCATATTAATATTGATCTGGGTGGATGGTTCTGATTTAGTCCATTGCTGAGGTGTGCAGTGAAAAGTTATTTGATGACTGTAGCAGAAGGACAGAAAGTGTCAATATCTTCAAACCTGACCAGTGTGATTAGATTGATATGTTCAATGTCCATCTTATCTCCGCCGAGGTTATGTTTTCGATTCGGTTTGTTGTTTATTCAAATCTTTGTCAGCAGGAAGCTATTGGACAGATTTTCATGAAACTTGATGGAAGGGTGTAGCATGGCCAAAGAGACATATTTGTGACCTTCTAGTTTCCATGTGAATTTGTTTTTAAAGCAGCATGTTCTAAAAGTACAGGAGGAAATAAAGGCTTTTCCCACCTTGATAATAAGTAGCACACTAGGCAACGAGGTTCTAATGTTAATTAATACTTTATTAATATGTTATAGTAACATTTAAAGATAACTGTGTTAGTCAAACCCTGTTGCAGCCATATTAGATGCACAGTCCTGGGCCCAGCAGAGATCTAGAGTCCCTTTCAGGTTTCGACCTAACACAACTGCTTAGTCTCAGCCTAAACCTGGCCTAACATTTAGTAAAATATCAAAGTATTTGATATAATATCTCTGCATAGAGGGGTGTCAGTGAGGAAGTGTTGTGGCAGGAGCTTTTGAACAGGATTTGGGCAGCCATCAGCAGCACTTTAGTGCTGTTTTGATCCTGCAAAATGTTGCTGAAATAAATACAAAAAGCCACATTTTTCTTTATTCCAAAGCAGCTCTGATTGCGTTTTGGTAGCTTTTACTTCAAATGAGTTGCCATTTATGTGATTGTGTCACTCCATAGTTCACACACCGAACATTGTGAACATAAAAGGCACATGTTGGGAGGTTTCAACAGACACTAATGGTGCAACTTTGCCTGGTGGCCTGAATGGAGCAGCCGACAATTGTCTTTAGCTCATACAAATCTATTAAAAATGCCTGATCTCAGGAATCAGCATGGGACTTATGCACTGTATGCATTGTTATTGATTACAGTGACTCTCTGCTGTCTGCCCTAAAATAGATAGTTATGACATTGCAAAGGGAGCACTGGGAACAGAGGCTGCGGTGGTCTAGGCTGACCCATTGATTCGGAATAAAGGTGACTGGGGTGTACTATTGATTGTTACTGGTGGAACAGGTGCGCTATTGCATGAAGTGGACTACGCTTCCAGTGCCACAACCTGGAGAGACAGAGGAGTGAAGACGGACTAAAACACTTCTCATATGCCGATTTGCAAAGTCATGACAATAGGAAAATGGCAGAACCAAAACAGCTGATAAAGATCCAAAAGGTCGTATTCCTCTGTTTCCTGGGCTTGAGCTCCTCTGTCTGTACAACTGATACTTGGCAAAGCCATGGAAAGGGTTTAGAAAGGGAGATTTGGGACCAGCTGAGATGCCAGGCTGTCTCCATGCTCGGTTATGGAGATGGGAGATAAAGTCAGATACTTGTCTGATGATTAGCCAGCTTCGAGTATTAAGTGGCAAAACAAGAGGAGTTGCACAATCAAGGGTTAAAGACTCTAATATAGATTTACTCATCTATTCTCTTTCCTCCCATTGACTCCTCTCAAAACAAAGCCAACCTATTAAAGCTAGTATCGAGTGGAGAAGAAACGGTTTTAACAGAGATATTGACATCAGTGCTACCGCTTTTTCCCCCCTGCTGAACAGTGCGATTCTAATCAAGGTCTGTGCCTCGGCTTGGTATATACAGTGGCTGAGCAAAGGGGTTATTTTCATGAATGCACACAATAACAATTCAATAAATACATAAGGTAAGGTGGTCTACATCGAAAAGACACCGTGAACGTGGGCCAAGGACTAGCTAGAAGGTTAAATAAGTCCATGCTGGTGGGAATTTGAAAATGGAGAAATCATATAGAGTGATTTGTTTTGTTCTTTCTCTAAGATGCAAAAAAAACAAACAATTCCACCAATTTTACAAACTGGGATCAGTTTACCTGTCATGAGGAGTTACATTCAGCCTTTGAAAACAGTTAATGATTTCTGTGGCTCTGGAAGGAGGAGTTGGAGGAAATAACCGTGAGGATGTCCTGACTTGGAGACTATCCTTTTTTTTGTTTTAAATAGAAAGTGTACATTGTAAACTGGGGGCATGGCGTTTGAAAGACATGGACACATAGCAGGTAGGGAGGGTCTTAAGAAAGATGCGACTGAATTCCATTTAATGGAAGTGTGAGTTTTTCCTTTTTTGAGTTTGTCTCTTGCAAGACCCCAACTTTCAAGTATAACATGCGGAAGGCGACAACCAATCACAGTTGTTTTGATTTCTTCACACATAAACAAACACTGGCCAGCAGAGACTTGCAAGGTAATGCCACGCCATGCTTCGCCATGCTGTGTGATGCCCCGCGGGGCTGAGCTCCATTCGATGAGACAGCATGAAGCACAAATCAATATGGATTAACACTCTGCAAGGAGCTAGCCACTGACTCCTCCTCATTGCGTACCGAAGGAGAAACCTGTGCATTTATTATGCTGGATTGACGATCTTCTTCCCCCCACTTTTAAATCATAGAGGAAAAGTGAAGAGTGAGAGGTAAACTAGCTCCGGACAAAGGGCATCTGAAGAAAAACGCCTCTTGCCACCCGTGGGGCATACCCATCAAGATACATGGCGGGGGGGGCTGGTATCAGCTCCTCATTTCACCTGCCACACCTAGACTGAGTGTCACACACATGAGCACACACACTCGTACACATACAGTGTGCAGTGACAGGCCTGGCGGTGGGCCTCAACCCCCATGGCAGTGCTGTGCACCCCGCAGCGCTCAGCAGGACGCCATAGATTATCCCAGCGCTCGCAGACAGCCACAGAATGTTAATCCTCAGCCATCTCTTCTACTGTACTGTTAAATCTGGATCTTCCTCTTAATCGCTCCTCCTCCTTAGCTCCCCTCTTTCTTTATCCATCACTCTCCATTTTCTCCCGCAATCCGCTAAAATCTCCTCCCAAATTCCCAGCTTCATCCTCCTCCTATCATCTGCTTTTAACCCCATCCTCTCCTCCCCCCTAAAATCTGTTGATCCTACGTGAAAGCGACAAGGCCTCATCCCCATTCTCTCTTATCCCTTCCTCTGCGCTCCTGGCCCAGCCCTCGCTATCAGCCCCGCATTGATCTTCTCATCCCCAAGAAAACAAAACACCAATCAGCCTGTCATAATCACTCTGCTGGAGGAGGAAGTGCCGAACGCCAAGCACAGCTGCTACATGTTGATGTAGAGACAGTGGAAAACGCAAACAGGGCAGCAAAGGGTAGCTGAGTTCTTTTTTTTTTTTTTTTTTTTTTCTTCTCCGGATGAACATGTGTTGGATGGGTTCTATTTTTTTTACAATGTGTGAAAAAGAGGGACCATGAAGGTTTATTAACTACACTGTTGATTCCATTCTGTTAATGATGATACTGATTCTCATTTCTTTTTTATTTGTGTGCTGGAACAATAAAGTGACAGCTGCTGGAAGAGTTCCTTCTAAAACACACACAAAACAACCTCTGAATGATATCTGGTCTCCCACAGCTCCCCTCCGCTATTCACTCTGATTTGCTCTCGTAAAAATTGCCCTCTACTGCTCGTACTTTCTTTTACTACTTGTCCCGTGGAATTTTTCTTCTGGACAGTATGGCTGCTAACTTCCAAACAATAAATTTAGTTTGTGATCTGTCAGCAGTCTCCAGACTGTTACCCCTGTCGTACAAGCGCTTTGTTGTCATGCAAAACATGGACTGCAAACTTTATGTCTTCACATACCTCAGCATCTTTCCACCACGGGCGATCTGGCAGATCCAATAAATCTCCAGCTGAAATGTTTGCTGTGATGCATTTAGACCTTGCATTAACCACTTCAACTGTACGTCTCTCCTTAAATTTTCCCTTAAATAGCTTCAAAGTCAGATAAATCAGTTTTCTTCCACACGGTTTGACGCCATCCACTTATGTTTGGTATCTGCTTGTCCCAGCAGTGCATTCTGGCTGTATCGCACACAAATTCAGGAAAATATTCAAATCCAAGATGCCACTATTCATGGCAGCTTCATTGCATCAATTGGAGACATTTTGGACTGGAAAGTTCGAGTTAGTAATGATGGACATGCCAAAGAATCTGCAGGGGGGAAAAAGTTAACTCTCACTAATTAATTAATATAGATATATACTGTATTTGATAGACTCACGCTTACAGTAGAATTCTCAACTCCTTTACTGGCTTATACACGCTATTAAAACACTTGAGTTAACCTTGGTACTATAAACCCAACCCAAACAACATTATTACACTCTTCCTCTCCAGACAATATAGTATACAGGTTGTCCATTAAAACTCAAGGTGCCTTATATCATCTTTTTCATCCATAATACTTAAATATTCATATAATTTCATATTTTCAACATACCTGACATCTTTTCAACCAATGGTGGTATTTGCAATATATTTGTAATATCTGTTCTGTATTGCTGTGGCTGGATTCTTTATTATTAGTTATTAGTTATTTAGTTATTAGTTTATTAGTTATTTATAGTTAATATAAACTATTCAACAAGCAAAATAGTGATGATACAGTTATGACTGAAAGCACAATAAAGCATCAGATGTTGCGGTTTAAGATACTGTATTTTGTTGCTCTTCATTTCATGTCCGAAAGCTGCCACCTTCCTGGTATATTTCCAACCAAAGCATCTGAAGAACATTTTCTTGCATCTATTTTGTATCAGTTGGTAACTTATACCACCTGTTTAAACAAGATCTATCCCATAGACTGTATGAAAGAAGGGGACGTAATTAACCTAAAACACACCTTGCAATTGTACTCAACAAAAATTAAACATCACACTGTAATGAAAAAGACTTGATTGAGACCATAAACTCATGAGGAAAATGTTTCCTGAGGTAATAAATCAAGTGAGAATTTTCTCATAGACTTCTATACAACCAGATTTACACTTTTCAGACTCGGAGGTTGCCGCCTGGTCTATCCAATAGTTGTAGAGACATTTCACGTACAACCATAAAGCTCAACCTCTTGGCACTAAAGAAAAAGTCAGGGGATCACCGGAGTCATTGAGATCGACTGTCTGGGCATCATGGATATCTGTCCCAAATGTCACGGCTATTCATCCAAAAGTTGTTGAGATATTTCAGTCCCCAACAAAGTTGTGGACCAACCAACAGATCAACACTACCATTATTAGAGTCATGCCGTTACGGTAGCTAAACCAAGGTTACTATCACCTAAACAACAAGGTTCAAACACACTGAAAAAAGCTGTTTTGCAACCCCCTGAAAACCCCTTAATGAGTTTACCAAACCGAAAAAACCTGCACACGCAAACCTGAAGCAAACATATAAGTAATATATAATTGGTATAGGCTTCACTTAGTCAAAAACATTTAATGGGCAAACATGGGTAATGGGTATACGAGTGGATAATGGTCAGTTGATGTACCAGTAATGGCTGTCCTTTGCACTTATGTATACCAAGCACCAACACTATTGCCTGTCTGCCAGTTCAGAAGATTGATGGTGTAGCCTGATGTCCTCTGCAGTCACTAGTGGGTTGTAAATCATTCTTTGGAAAGGTGACATGTGACTTTGATTTCCGTTTGAATGTTTGACCTGGTTGATATCTCAGTAATTGTTGCATCACATGCTGCAATTTGGCAAATGCTGTCATTTAGAGAAATATGATTAAAGGTTAGCTGGTAAATTTTGATCAAAAGCTGTGTATTTGTGCCTCATTTTGAATTCATTTAAAACAAGGAAAATACATGCAAATCATTGTTCAATGTGCATGCGTACACCTTACTTCCTGAAAGAACTTGGTATTTGTTATTTCAATTAGGGAATAAAAACTTAGAAAATAAATTTAGAAAGTCTGTGATGTCAGCCAGGAAAGCTCTTGTTGGAAATTGAATGCTGCTGAAGAGCTAAAAAGTTCAATTGTACCAAAAATGACATACTGCTTTAATAATTACAGAAGTGGTGGAGGTAGGAGAATGAGAGCTTTAGATTAGTACAGTTGTCAGGCTTTGGTTATGGATAGTGCTGTTACTTATCAGTATCACTGAAGAACTGTCAGCTTCATTGTCTATGACACATCTTAAGTAAATTAATTTCTCTGAATCAAGTGTACACCTTTTATCCAAAAGATTTGTCAAAAATGACTATATATATATATATATACCGAAGGAAATGCATCAGCATGTGTTAGGATGTTCTCCCTCACAGTTATTGAATACTGTATATACTGTATGGCACATATAATATATCTCAAGACTTTAATTTCCAAGGAAGCCATGGATATTTACTCACCAGAAACCAAGGAGACTGTGCACAGCAAATAGTATATTTCTGACGTGTTTCCACAGACAGAAAGTAATAATATAAAGGCATAGAGAGAAATTAACATCAGTAAATGTCAGCTGTGATAACGGTGCCTCATACAAGTATTCTAATTTAACCAGGAGAGCAAAGTCTGAATTTATTTGAGCAATTTCTCTCAAAAGTGTCATTAAGTTCCATTATTTATGTACTGTTCAGGTTGAGGTCAGAACAAGTAAAACATCTTTTCAAGCTGCATATTTAGCCATCTATATATACGCATGTGTGAGTTTACCTACTGTAAATGTGTCGCTGCAAGTGAGCGCTTAACCTGCAGCCACCTCTCTCTTTTTTTTTTTCAAAAGTGCTATAAAAAAAAAAGGATTAACCTTTACACGATCCCAGAACCTGTGCTCCCTTATCTCCTCCGCTCTTTGCTGCCATACGCATGAACTTCACTTCAGGGTTGCGACCTTACTTCTTACATGTTCATAATGTGTACAACAGACACTATTACACAAACCATAGAGTAGTAAAAGTACCCTTCACCTCCCATCACACACACACACAGGTTTACTTTCCTTCTTCTCTACTACACACGCGACTCTCTGTCTCTCACTCCTCTCATTCTACTAATTAAAACAGACGAAAAATCCACAGCCCGATAACAAACATTAACACTAATTCACGCTCATAGAGACAAACAATCTCCGAGACGCAAGTAAATACGGCTGTGTTTCCGGTAGTGGAGGAGGGAGTAAAAGAAACAACGGACCCTCTGGGAAATTTTTTCTGATCAAGTGCAAGGAGATTAACCAGTTGGACTAGCGTTAATGAACGGGAGATCCTAATGAAAGGAGCTCGTAAATGTAGATGAAGCATGTAAAAAAGAACAATGGCCGGCTTGTATCAGATGAAGCACGAGAGAAATGTTCAGAAACCAATTATTTTACCGTCCATTCCTTTTACTCCACCTAACGCCAACATCCTGACAACTTTTAACAATGGGCTGCAAAAAATGTAATGTTTCATTTCAATAATTACAGTAATATGTGCAATCATACTTTTGAAAAAGAGCAAGCCTTTGAACCGACACATTTTGTACTCTCAGCTGGAGCCCAGTTAGACGCTATTACATTGTGTGCAGCAGTCTCTTTCTTAAAAAAAGAAAATAAAAAAAAAAAACATCAACTTATAGACAAAACAGTAAATCACGCACAGACAAATGCAGCAAAGGGCACAAAAGCACATCAAACACAATCACACACACAAGCAGTCGGAGGCTAGGGTGGAGCCAAGTAATCTAAGAGAGGCTACAGTCTGACGTGACTTACTGATTACATAGTCCCCAAACGGATCCTCATCCTCCTCATCATCTAGGTAAGCTGGAGGAGGGGGAATTGAGGAAAGAAAGAAAAAAGCAGGAGAAAAAAGAAACATAAAAACAGGGTTATGACAAATCAAGAGAGAAAGCAAAGAGTTTGAGAGTAAAAAACAAAACTGGACAAAAAAAAAAAAAAAAAAGCACAAACAAAATTAGGACTAAACACAAAGTGTATAGCAGATGTGGTTAAAAACAAGCAGAAATAAAGTGAATGTGGCCTCCCGGCTTCCCATCATCCACCTTTTTTTCCTCCTCATTCTTACTCACAATATGATACCCCAAGCCTTCATTAGGAAGCAAAACGCTGACCATTAAACTACAAAAGTAGTTTCAGCTGCATGCAGAGGAAAATATGATCACTCATAATTGGCTGGAGAATTCTCAATTTGCTCTCAGTGCTCCTTCTCTCCCTCTCTCTCTCCCTTTCCCCTCTCTTTCTCTGGCAGGTCTGAAGATGGCATGAGAGGCCATTACGGCTAACTAAATTCCCTATTAGGACGGCAGCATAGTCGTCAGCAAGTTACAAATCTGACGTCAATGATATTCCAACCGCTCCTGTGACTCTCTTCTACCTGATGATAATACTTTTAGTATGGGTGGGTCATCACTGCCTCCTCACCCCAAGAACAGACAAAAAGCACATTTCTTTCCAAAGCCGTCATTGTCAGCTATATGTGAAAATCCCTCCTTCATCTCTCCCTTTTCCGTCGATGTTTCCCTCTTCTTCTTCTTCTCGTCTCCCCATCACTCCAGGCTCCCTCCCTTTAATGTGAGTTAGCATCCATCTACTGTGATCAATATCCCAGGGCTTTTATTAAACACTGCTCTTATGCATCCGTGTGTGTGTGTGTGTGTGCACTCATCTTCCTGTGTGTGTGCGTGTGTGTGTGTGTGTGTCTTCATTTCAATATCTGGTCCAACAATGTCTTTATTGAGTGAGAGACACACAATAAGAGGTGTAAATGATTGTGTTTTTATTCATCGGCGAGTATGTAAACATGTATGGCCGCTGTGTTCGGTATGTTGAAGAGACCAATCTATATTGATCCTGTCTGCGGGGCATTTTTCAAACAATAGGCGTAACCCAAAGAAAGACACTTACAGATACACGCGCATGTGTGTGTGTGTGTGTGTGTGTAAGTGCGTGTGTCCACTTTGCTTGATCCAGCATGCGTAGCTCTCGCTGCATGGACAAAAAGTCCTTGAACCAGTGGGTGAAGCGTGGAGGCGTACATGCACACACACACACACACTTACGCGCACTCACAGGCGCGTGTGTTTGTGAAAGCGAGCTGTCAGTGCTGCTCTCACACACCATTCATCACAAGCTACTAATTCTGTTAGACCATTGTCGAGCCTTTCGCACCCCACGTTGCTCTCTGAAAACTCAATCAGAGGCTAATGCCCCCAACCCGCCGAACGCACACGCACGCAAAAGCTCTCGCTCTCAGTTTCTTTCCTCACACACACGCACTCTCAGAGACCCTGAGGGGACAGCAGTGGTCTTGGGGGACCCCACCAGTCTAACTCTATAAGTGTTGCTTGAATTTGATAGACAGGAGCTGCATGGGCCGAGTTACTGCCGCTGATAGTGGCTACGGTGGAGAAAAAATAAAAAAAAGCTCTTACAATCACTGTGTGACATATAATTATAATATGTATTCCAAAAGTATAGAGCTTTTATTCAAAATTCAAAATGATCATGATTAAACATTATCTTAATTTACCTTGATTGCAAGACAATCCTCCGAGCGCTCCACTTCGAAACATTCCCTAAAGTAACAACACATTTAACTGACTTGGTTGATTTGGTTTTGATTTATGGTGGGATTCGTGTGGTACATTAAAAAAGAATAAAGAGGACAGCGTGGGTGCAGGCACTCTGCCACCTGTGCTAGCAGATTTGATTAGTTAATCAGGAATCACTTTGCCCAACGCGGCTTTTATAAAGCATAATTACATCTCCAGCTACCCAAAAAAAAAAAAAAAAAAAAAAACCAAAAAAAAAAACCAAAAAAAACTTTTGACTGCAGATGTTTTAAGTGGCATTTTGAAAGTTTTGCTGATTTGTCAGAATTAACATAAAGTTTAAGCAACAAAAAACAGATTCTAAAGGGTAAAAAATCTCCAATATAAAGAAGGAGCCTGTGAGGGAAACCAAGCAATTGAGCATGCCCAGACGGGCGGCAGGGTTAGGCAGAAAGGCCAGACTAAATTTAGCGCCACCTTTTCATTCCCTAATTATGAGATTAATACATCCTGTCACACGCGTCACAATACTACCCTATGATTTATTATCCAGTCGACCAGATGGAGAGATTGAGCCAGAGAAGGAAGGAGGAGAGTGATATCGCAGCTAATCAGCATGCATGTGTGACTGGGCGGGGCCTCGACTGCGGAGTGAGCAGGGCGGTGTGTTTCTGTGTTCATAAAGTTGGCTACATGAGCAGATTTATTGACGGAAAACAATGTTGAAGTTGACTCAGATTCTGCCTGTTTCTTTAACACACACACACACACACACAGAGCACTGGACTATGGATTGTGGCCATAAAGTCTGCCCCGGGCATCAGGTTTAAATCAATGTCAAAGCCTGATCTTATTTCATCTAATGCATGTTTTAATCATTCTCCCTCCTGATCAATGCAGCTTGGATGCAGTCATCAGGCACGGCTGTGGGAATTTACAAGCGCTCCTATTCTCCTGCCTGTGTTTCCAGACGGACGTTTTACGAGGCAGTGCACAGTGTGACAGTAAATCTCTTCCTCCACTTTGCCAAAATGAAATCTCCCAATGCCGCTCTCTATGCCCATATTTGTTTGTCTCACTGTGTTGCTTGCGCAAACGAAACTCGGATTGGCTCTGCCAAGTCAACGTTCTAGTCTCTTTATTTTAATAGTGTCTGGAAGGGGCAATAAAGGCAAAGTGTCTTTATTCAATACTTGACAATAAAGCTGGATGTAGGGGAAAAATCCCTGAGTTGCATTTAGGAAACTAACTTAACGGGTTTTACATACTTGTAGGTAATTGGAATTTAGCAGTAAATGAAAAAACAAATGAAAAATAATCACAGAGTTTTAGTTTAGAAACTGATTTAACAGGTGCCAGAAGGCAGCAGGGGACACCACGACACATGTGAAGCACGTTTGTGGACGAGCAACTTTTACAATGGACTTGAAAGTCAATCTGCGTGTTTGCATGCATGCGTGTGCATATTATTACAGTTTATGAAATTTCACTGGAATGATAATGTCATTTTATTATCATATTGAATTTTTTGTTCATTTTTATAAATTAAATTAAAAGGATTCAAAGCAGCTTGATATTGAAACAATCAAAAATAACCTGACCAAAGTTCTAATACTGTGTCACGTCAATTATTTAATATTTTACTGCTCATGCATACATTTGTCTCATTGTGATATATATAAAAACGGATAATGGAGAAAGAAAATATTGATATCATAACGTTGTCTTCAGCCTTGTTGCCCAGCCCCAGTGAAAATGTATTTTGAAGAGCTTGTGTCTTTAAATGTTAAAAGTGTTGTATGTGTGCACATGTGTCAGTATCATAGAAAAATATCATAATCCAGCAAATTTAAAAAAGAAACATTTCTCAGTGCGAGACATATCAGAAAAACTGTATGTAGCGCTGTGTTCGGGCAACTATTTAAATGAATTATTTGGTTATATATTTTATACATCTATATTTCTCTCCTTCTCAGCATGCACAAGCACTTAGCATACAATAGCACTGTCCCATAGACATCTATGCAGAAGATCTACTTGCAGAAACATAGAGCGATATTCATAGTTCCCTACACCAGTTCTGTGAGTTGTGTACATTAGGCGTGTATGTGGTGCTAATTGTGTTGAGACTAGCAAAGGCACCAGGCACCGTGACTGACGACTGCTATCTATCCAAAGGATAACAGACTTTAATTTGTTATCGACTCAGGCTGTTTGTTTTTTTTCAGACTTTTCAACTCTTCCCGAATCAAACATTTAAAAATAGAACATGTACTTACGCAACCTGAATTATGCCAATAAAGTCTTTATAATTTGTACGTACATTTGGAGTTCATATGGAGTTCATTAATTATTATTATTAAATGAATAATTGAGTGAGGATTGTAAAATAAATGAGGCAAAAGAGGGCTGTGAATTTAACTAGCAATTACTCCAGCCAGTCGCCCTGCAGATACAAAAACAAGAATACACACAAATAATACTTTCCCTGAGGTTTGTGATAGCTGTCACCATGTCTCTGGGCTTTTTCTATTTTGGTAGTGAAATCTGCAATAGGGCACACGTGCACGTTCATCCTCATGTACGCTCCTGCCCTGAAGGGGAACCCTAGACCCTTAAACTGACACCTGTCAGTCACGGCGGCAAGCCGTACTGACAGGAGCATTATGAGAGACGGTGAGAGGCGCAGCATGAGCAAAGAGAAGACAGAAGAAGGAGCTTGAAAGATGAAGACGAAAGGCGGGAGAGGAGGGAGATGAAGAGGAGGAGGAGGAGGAGAAGCAAGTGGAGGTGAGACTTCTGAAGCTTGTTAGAGACGCGGCGAGATGAGAGTGGTGCAACGTGCCGTTTGGTGTTTTAGCACGTCACCGTCTTTTTGATTTGTTAGCATGTGTTTATGATGTTGTTTCTCTGTCTGCCTCTGTCAATCTCTATTATTAGACCCTCAGATCCTCTTCCTGCTGTTTTGACACTCCCGTGGCTCCTGTTTCACACTTCCGCACACACACACACACACACACACGTACAGGGTTTAGGCTCACTCTCACACCCGTAGACAGACAAAGTAACATATAGAAAAGACAATGACAGAATCCGTAACAAACACATGCACACGCTTGTAAATTCAGCAGCCGCACTGCTTGGGGCCAACACGCTGGTTAGGTCTGGTGGGAGTGAAATCTTTCCTCCGGGTGCTTTGAGGTATGACGTGCCTTCAGTATCAGATGTTCTGTTTGCAGGAGCGATGGGTGAAATTTCCCTATTCAGAGCAACTAAATAACTAACGAATTGACTTGATCAGACACACGCACACACCTGGTGCTTTTATCCGGCTGCCGCACTGCCTCTTATCTCTTCACGCTGGCAGAGACAGCAATGCAGACGCCTGATCTAAATCTCCGGTCTGTGAAACCATGAGACGAGCCCAGAAGTGCGAGCCGGTGGTTCCCCTGAACGCTTCCATATAGAAGGCGAACTTTTGAAGTCTTGCATTTCATTGAATTGACTTTGATTTGACACGTTCTGCACAATCATCAATATGAATGAACACACACAAGAGGATGTCTCGACCCCGTCGGAGCGCAGACATATCCATGATGTAATATCGTTGAATAAAGTTTCCTTTTGGAGAAAAAAAAGAAAAGAAAAAAAAAACGTTTGATCTTCTCAACAATCAACACTCAGTGACATCATACTGCAGGCAAATGATAATCCCAATATAGCACAGGATTAAGAAGCTAATTTTACAAGGTCTGGAAATGCTGGCAACGGGGCGCTCAATAGCGTTCTCTTGGCCCTGAGACAGAGAGAGTGAGCGGCGCGTCTTCGGCTGATATCTGCGGTTTCGAGATTAGCTTGGTAATTAACCACAAAGCAATTATTGGGTGGTGGGAGGAGAGGCGCGTCTCGGGGAAGGTGTTTCTTGATGTGTTTAATAGGTGTTGAGTAGTTTGATCAGTCAACAGAAGTTGTTTCTGATTCGGAGGCCCTCAGTCCAACAGAGGTTGATCCACAGCTGATATGCGATTCTGCCGAGAATTCAATTAATTAGACTGTTGCTTTTCCTTCCATCCACTTTTAATTAACCTCCAATGACACCTCGGCTAAACTCCCGTGCAGGTTTGCCACGGCGCCAGGATTAACAAGGAAATGGGGAAGTTGGCAGTAAACAAAGTTGCCAAAGGATGGAGATTCCCCCTGGGGACGTTCAATCTCACGCTCCCGGGGAGATTCAGAGACATCTTCTCTCTGACTGCAGCTCTTCTCTTGTGTTGGATCACAAAACAATCCAAAAAAATCCAAATGATTGAGACTGACAGACCGGTTGTAAGATCTCAGCAGATAAGTGGAAGAAGACGGTAGAGTTAGAGGGCATTGTCTAAGTGCTATTGATGAAAATAAGGACGGCTCTCTGGGGGGGGGGGGTCCAACTGCTGTTCTTCAGATCAGAAACAGACTCAATCAATAAATCCAACTCACTCGAAATTCATATAATGACTATCTGTTTTAGACGTGGGTTAAGGATTTCAACAATATTGAAAAACTTGTGTCAGATAGACATTCACGATCCCTTTGAAAATTGACATCATTATCATCCGACGCACCCTCCCGCATTGTGTTGTCACTCCCTCAAGTCTTCCTCCCTTCCTCTCAAATCAATGGGCCTGTATTTTTGATATACACATCTCGACCACACTTTCAAGAGTCCTACCTGACTCGTCGTCAGACTTGTTGTCATTCTCCGAGTCGGTGAGGGTGAGTGCAGAGTTCTCGCGACTGGACACTCCCGAGCTGCGGCGGGACTTAACCCGTCCTCGTCCGGCCCACAGCTGGATGGCTCGCTCTGGAGACAGCGGCCCCTCGGGGTCCGAGTCAGCATCAGAGCCGGCGCTGAGGGAGTAGCCCCTCTGGAGGAGGCCCAGGTCGGGACAGTAGGGAACGGCCGCGGGGTGCGGAGGGGGAGTTGGCTCGCATACTCCCAGCTCGGCCAGGGTGAAGTTCCCCCCTGCGAGGGAGAAAGTGGAGTTACATAGGGCGAGTGTGTTGGGAGTAATATAAGTAAAGGCAGTAGATGGAGACACACAAACAAACGCTCCCACAAGCAAACACACACGCGCACACACACACACGCATATCTAGCAAACAAACCCACAATCACACGCAGAGAAGCACACTAATTATGAAACTACGGAGGCGGAGGCTGAAAATTGGTCTTTGTTGTGGCAAGCAGGAGGGGGAGAGATGACGCAGCATGAATCAGGCACAAACTACAAACTAGCTGCTGGAAGGAATATGTACTGGCCTGCAGGCCTGTTAAAGCTGGCTTAGAAGGCCTGCCTCCCTCGCTTTACTGCTCCGCATTGGCATTCACGAGGTGTTGATGTGAGATCAAAGAGCTGCTCACTTGAGGCCTCTCAGACTGTAGTGGGGCTGCTTTGCTGCCTTCTGGGTTTGATCATCTCCCCACCTAGTTGCCATCACACGCTGGACCCCAGGCTCACTGAATATACTGCAGTCTGCTGCAGTACCGGCCCTGCTGCCTAACACTCTCCCCCTCAAGACAAACCGACTCGTCACTTCCAAAATAAATATATAAAATTATCCAAATTAAAGCACATCAAAGGAGATCAATAAACAGTGCTGCAGCCCAATTAAATCCAAGCTGAGGAAAAAGCAATTAAGGAAAAAGGCATGCTCAACCAATTTATTCTCTATACTAATTAAAAGAGTATTGTGGATGCAATCGCTCACCATCAGCTGTTGGGGTAAAGGGATCGGGGGGAAAACAGTTGTGATTCACTTCATTAGCAGTTTGTGAGAGAGGGGAAAGGAAGAGGCGAGTGAAGAGAGGATGGTATTGTGACGGCATACTGCGCTGGGAATCACACAGCTGTGTGACTGGGTTAACTGTGACTCATCAGGCGTACGGACGCAATCAGACAGAGAGGAATTAAACAGATGAAAATCGTCTGCTGGATCTTCACTGCTCCTCTTCACAGGCTCGCCGAAACTTGAGAGTTGTGCTGAAAGTAATGAGGAGAGGGAGGGACCTGAAAGGAAACTTAGCCCGGGGAAGTGGCGACAGGCTCTATGCTTCTACTCAGACAAACAGATGGAATGGACTAGAGAGCGGAGGAAAGCCAATAACTCCACAGGTGGATTCAGCTTCTACAGGCTACAGCTCGCCACGTATCCAACCAGCTACGAAGGCATCGAAGCACCGCAAGACATCAGGGAACATTACCATTCCTCTTCTTCTTCGCTCCTTTGTCTTTTCCTCCCACTTATCATAAAGGATGACAAAAGGAAGCTCCTTTACTATACAGTACATGGCGCTAGGGACTTTTATAACGTGTTGGAAACTTACACCACAGCACTATATGGACGGGATCTAACTCTAGTAATGAACCCATACCTGAGATGAAGTATCGTAGGAGGACGGGAGAGAACTCCAGGAGGCCTGAGAGAGCAGAGCACATGGCTTCTTTAACATCATTGCACAAATCATCCTGTGAAAGGGAAATGCTCGCTAGAAAAGAGTCTACTCCACAAATTAAGATGATGCTACATTCAAATCATCCCATCCAACTACAATGACAATAGTGGGGCCACAAACACATCTTCTAGTCTAAAAAAACACGACATCAAAGTATGTGTGCATGTGTGTGTGTGTGTGTGTGCGTGTGGGTGCTCCCCACACATATCTAATGTTACATCCCACAGGCGACCACTCTGTACAATTAACATGCCATAACCAGTGATTACATATGCAAAATCCAATCAATCCTTATCACCATGAGCAGTAGACACAGCCCGATGCCAGGGCAATCTACATGTACTCAAAGAAAGATGGATTAGTGCGACGGGTTGATGCAGACATGAAAATCTATCTCAGTTATTTCACAAATAGAAAACCAATCGCATGTTTGCTACATGATAGTATGACAGATGCGGGGGTAAATGTGGCGCTGCATTCTAATCAGATCAATGCCTTTGTACGACACTGCTGCCATTCTTGAGCTTATAGTGCACATTAATGCGTGTTGAGCCTTGAGCAGCTTTCACAGCTGCTTCGGGCGGCGCGCATCTGCGCCTGTTCATTGTGTACTGTACATGCTGACATGTACGTTTGACATGTACTAATAGAGTGAAAGACGACAGATGTGAAAAGAAACACGAGTGTTACGGCGTTTCAGTACATGCTGAATCAAATGAAAATGAAAAGAGTGTTTTATTAATTGAAGTAGGAATATGTGTGTAGATCTGCATTCGCCTGTGCTATAGAGCGGAAGCAAAATGATCTACAATGCTTCCTGGAATACTTTTTACTGCTAGAGCGAATGGCAAGAAAGGCAGTTCAATGGAGTGAAATGTGCGCAAGTACATGAGAAGAACAAAAAGAGGAAAGGGGGTCCTAAGTGACTACAGAATAAAAATGCAAGTTTATTTTCCAGCATAGAAACAGAATATGAGATGTACAGATGCAACTCAAATCGGTATACGCTCAATCAAATTTAAGTGAAATAGGAAGAGAAAGAAAAAGCGAAGCAGAAGCAGAACTAATAAGTTAGTTAAAGCCACGTTTAGACAGACGACGGCCCGACTTGAAAAAGCACGGGCACCTCACAAGTCCTCCAAATGAAACAAGGACATAGGACTTTTGTCTGTGTCCTTTTAAAACGAAACATAGAAGCATTTTATTTATTTTTTTTTTATCCGTCATTCGTCTGTACCTTCTAAACCCGTTACAAATCAGTGCTGGAAATAAATACAAATCAACTTGGTGAGGCTTCGGGAAACATCTTAGTTTGGGTCAAAAGGACTACCGTACTTTGCTGTGGTTAGGAAAGATTAATCGTCATGGTTACAAAAATGAAACACTTGGTCGTATACGGGAACGATCAGGGACAATGTTGAAAGAAACACACTGTGGTCAGGTGACGGTGTTTTGCCTTCCTCCCGACACTTAGAGAAAAAGTCACAATTACAAATCCTTCTGGTATTTCAGCCCCTCGGACAGTGCAATGGATTTATCAATACACAGCACAATACACAGGCTACTGATATTTCAGAGCCATGGTCAGAGCCATAGATTCTAACTTGGTTTACAAAGGGCAAGCCTTTTAGACAAGAAATGTAGGGTTGTCCGACAAATAAGTAGAACCAAGCTCAAATGTTGCTGCAATGGTGTTTTGTCTGATAAGCCTTCAAACTCATGGATCTCTTACTCCAACTTCCCGGATCAAACTTTTTTTTCCTCACCGGTACTCGGGAGCAACACGGCCCAGCCCATGGAACCAACGAACGCAGCAAACGACAGACCGCACGCCGAATCAAACGGCAAATCACACACCGAATCCTACATAATGACACTGATTAACAAAGACTCATGTGTTTGAAACATTACATGGTTAAAGCTGCAGTTCCACTTGTTTCTTAGCTCAGCAGGGACTTTAGTTTTGTGCTACTGCGATGCATCATCATTTGGAGTATTCACGCGCCGCACGTCGTGTCTCGGAAAATAAGCGACACTGGGGAAAAAGAAGCATCTTGTTGGAACTCGAATACAATAGTGTGAGTGGGATTGGCATTTGCAGTGATCCATTAAACCACATGTACTTCCCTTGATAAAACTCATTATGGATGTGTGTGGGAGCGAATGTTTGCAACGTTGCGCCGTGTGTGTGTGTGTGTGTGTGTGTGTGTGTGTGTGTACGAGCATAATGTTTGTGAGTAGACAGCTTTGTGGGATAGAGGGGCCTATCATTAAAAAATCATTTGTGCTTGTTAGCAGCTTGACAGGCAAAGTATAGGCAGCAGGACTCTGCATTATGCTGGTTGACTTTCCCTCACCCCGCCGTGTAATTCTGTATAGGATATAAAACAGGCAGAACGTGTGGGCTTCAACGCCTGCAATTACGTTGCTTTTTCCAGATCCAATAGTTTACACTGCAGGCCACCCTTGGACATGCCATTTTGAACTTTTGAGCGAGCGGCAGTTCGAAACAATTTCTGATTTGCCCTAAAGTGCTGAACTAGTGAACTGATTTGCTCCTGGGTGGAGGATGCATCAAAATCAGGAAGGAAATGCAACTGTGCACGGCAGGCTTCCCAGCAATCCCCTGAAAAGGCTGAAATTACTGTTAATAACAGTAAAAGCCTTATTTTCTTTGTCACAGCTAAGAACATGCTAAAATGTCTGGCTATTAGCAGTCAAAAATGTGTCATTTCCTTAATATTTTCCATTTTCATTTGCATCCAATTCAGAACTCATCTGCACTGCACTTTAGTATCCTTGCAAAAAAATGAATTTGTCTTTTGTGTTTTCTTTTCTGTGAATTACGAAAGCAATAAAATATACATACATATTCCTTCCTAATAATAGAGAGCCTAAGTGAAGACATTTTTCAACACATGCAGGAGAAAAAAAAAAAAAAAAGAGACAGGGGGAGTTGGTGAAATTACAGAAATGACAAAAATAGAGACAACAAATAGTAATATATAATAATAGACCATAGAAATTGAATGGGAACGGACATTGAAATGTTTTCCGTGGTCATTTGACTAGTTAAAAAAAAAAATGGCGACTGCTGTTAGTCACTATGGTGACAACACGTGTCAGTGGTGGCGGAAAGTGTGTCTCACTCACTAGTTTGAAATCTCCATTTTTTTACCTACTGTCCAAACTAAGCGGCCATTTTCCTTTTCTCTGTCTCTTGTTGATGCTCATCATGTAGCCTGGGTTGGGCCTATAATCACATTTATAATTATCATTATCATTATCATCTGGGTCTCCTGGTGTGTTACTGGGCCAACGATCAAAGCTCAACTAAAATCTCACCCACATCGTACACTGCTCGTTCGGTCGTTACTGAGTCCAGGACTCGCTGCAAGTTGCTTTGTATGGAAGTTGGCCCGCTACATGGCAACGTCACACATAAAAATGGCCGCTGCTGGTAATGTCCACTCTACTCAGGTTCTATTTCTATGAACTCAACTTTCAGGGATCTCCTTGGATCAAATCCAAACTGTTGCTCTCTGGACTCCCCCATAATCTGCAACGCTGTCTCTCCTCCTAGCTGCTCAGCACAAGACAAAATGTATTTTTAAAAGCATCATTGAGCTGCTCAGTGTGCTAGCAAAGAGAAAAAGACAGAACATGAGAGCATGATTGTAAAACTGAAGACAAATTGGGGATTACTACTGTTTTTCTTATTAGTTACACTCATTTCTCAGTGTCGACCTAACAATGGCACAAACTCTTTGCACAGCTGTCTTCACACACCGGCAAAATGGAACAGAATCTCAAAACCAAAATACTTAAATTTGTACCGCTCTTTACTTTAATAATTCTTTTTTGTTTTTTTCACGCATTTCATTCAAATTGTTCTTTAGTTGTTTTCGTACCTCTTTACCTCTGTGACTCTGTTATATGTGAATTTGCCCCTGGCGATCAATAAAGTCTTATCTTGCTGGAATACAACAATTAAATGACATATTGCATTTATTGGACATCTACAGATGTAGACAAATCGCACGGACGCACGCACGCACACACACTTCTATCTCTGCACATGTTTATGTAAATCACCTCTTCCAAAAGTGTTTCCCCTTTTTGTATAGATAGTAATGATATTAGAAAAGAAAAAAAAAAAGATAAAATGAGTATGTAAACACATGCAAAATGGGCCGCAGATACAGTCCGGAGACAATTGCCACAGTGCGGGTGAGAACATTTCTGAATTCATGAATTTTGAAAGACAGTGGTCATTCAATTCGTTTTGTGTCAAAGCAATGGAAAACGAACCACAGTTTAGGTCGCCCAGGCTGTGCTACGCTGTGTGATAAGGAGAGAAATGTACTTCCTCTGAAGTTGGTAAAAGGGAAAAAAATAGAGAGTAAAATAGAGTCTGAGGCGAGCCGATGACGAAAAAGGGGATCATAAGATGGTAGTTAAGAATGATGAAATCCTTGGTCATGGTAAACAGTTTTTTTGCAGGGGGAGAGAGACGGAGAGGAGCATCTGAGATGGAGCGCAGACAGACAGAGGAGTTGTGCGTATATCTGAATGATAAGCCAACATAGTGGATCTTATGAAAGCAGCATAGCAGACGGACAGAAAGCAAGAAGGAGTTGTTTGGCTTTGACTTGAATACTTGTACAAAGGTCAAGATTCAAGGTCACTGCAGTCTGTGAAAGTGAGAATGGAGTTTGTTTATTTTTAAGTTCGGCTTCAATTATCACACTCACTATTATTACTTTCTCACACACACACACACACACACGCACATGCACGCACACGCACACCCTGCAGCAGCGGAGAATACTAATAAACAGCTTCACAACTCAGGGTTTCCATGGTGATGAGGTGATGAAGTGTATAAAATGAAACAAATTTTGCACAGTGCACACACCAAACCTGAGGTTGTTAATGAGCAAAACCTCTACAAATGTTGATAATGAGATCACCGTCTTTGCTGTGACAGTTTGTTTTAACACACAAAACGCTTATTTCTCATCTATAAAGTGAAACGCTTTCAATTGCAAAATACAAAAGTCGTTGTGCCTATGTTCACATTAGAGGGTTCTGCAGCTCATGGTTTACGTCCAGTGCAGACATTTAAGGCAGGAAATGCAGGATATGCAAGTAGCACACACAAGTTTACTCATGTTTTTCGGTCCAATCCCACCAATCTCATCAACCTCATTTCTAGATGCAGAATGCAGCTGTTTTCAGGGAAACAGCTCTAATAAACCCACTGTGAACTACCCGCCCTGCACGAAACAGCAGAGACAAAGTTAGCAACTAGCTGTTGAACAGAGGGGAGCATTCAACAGCTGAAGAGCCAGATATTTCCCTAAGGATCTTGTGAAGACCAAAACAAAGCTAAAAAGGTGACAAGAAACGTGACTACAAATGAATGCTAATGTTGGTAATCTGTCTGACGGATGTGAAAGTGCGCACCTGTTTGCTAACACCGTCATCATAACATCCTAACAACGTGATCATTTGTCAATGTTGTATTTACAGCTTGTTCTGCTGCTGCCTCCCCCCCAAGAAAAAAAAAACACATATAATGCAGCTTTCAGGTAGGTATAGTTAACTTGCTATCACCACAATCTTTCCATAACCTTAACAACAACAACACATTTGCCATGCACAGTTATTGAAAGAGTTTTTCCCAAAACTTTGGCATTGGCCATTTTAAAAGTCATAGAATATACTCAGGGTGTCACGGTTTGCTTGTCTCCTTACCTGCTGCTCCTCTGTATTTTTCCACTCACTCCACCTCACCCCACCAGCCAGACACTCCCACCTCATCAGCTCACCTGGGCTCCAGCTGCATCTCATCTCCAATCAAGACAGTATTTAAGCCTCTCCTGCTCCTCCACTCAGGGCCAGATTGTACTTTGACTCATCCAAGACTCTCCAGCTGCCTGCCTGCCTGCCTGCCTGCCTGCCTGCCCTCTGCCTGCCTATCCTCTGCCTGCCTGCCTGCCTGCCTATCCTCTGCCTGGCCACGATCCACCTTCTGCCTTCCTGTTTGTATTTTGTCCGTACATGTGCTTGCTCTCTGTCCTGCCCTCTACCTGCTGAGCTCTGATATTAAACGTCATTATCAACTGTTTCTGGTTTCCTGTGTGACTCATTTTGGTCCAAACGTGCTCGGTGACCCTGGGATTTTGTAGAATTCTCTATCAATAGCTAACAGGCTCCATCAAAAAACGAATTGGGCCTCATGGCTATTAGAAAACAATAACAATCCCAATAATAAGAGGTTTTTTTTTTTTTTTTTCCCTTCCTTCCTTCCCCCTATCCACATCTGCTCTCAAAGCAACCTGTAACCTTTTATTTGGAGTATTAAAGGGTTTTAGGGTATTACTGTAGAACTCTTTCTCTTATCACAGTCATCCCTCCCATGACCATCAGATAAACTGCCTCATCCCTCAAAAAGGAGATTATGCTTTGACTCTTATTTGCTGGGATTAAAAAAACAAAGTGCTTTCCAACGCTGTCAAGATTTAAATACTTTATCTTGACATCTGGAAACTAAACATGTGCATTTTGCTCTAATAAGTAAACAAAGCATTACCACACTGTCAGTTCAAACACTGACACTCCTTTATCTTAATTGGTATGTCAGGAATTGTGTGATCAAATGTGGATGTTCATTTATTTAGTGTCTCATTAAACGGTGCTTCGGTCTTTTCAACTTTTGTTGTCTCCCATAGTGCTCCTTGCTGTACACAGTGAGTGGCAGTAGCAGAGATATGTTACCTTCCCTGTTGGACTGACATGTCGTGACAGGATGACAGGGCAAGCTGACATTCAGCCTTGTAGGTCTGGGTGTTGATTATCAAAAAATCCATTGCCATCACGTGCATGCACACATTCGTATCCCACTGCATCCACCATTAGCAGCGCAGTAACAGCCTAACAGATTTGCCTAAATAGGAGAGTCATGGCCGTACACTTCCCACACCCCCCAGATGACATCCGTTCTCTCGGCTCCCGCCTGAGCCACAGGGGCCCTTGCACCTCCTAATGAGGAGACCAAAATAGGTGTGACAAATGTCATCCATCCCTGGGCTAGTTCTGCTCCTACCCAGAGGACAGCAGTCCGGGTTGGACAGGACATGACAGGACAAGACACGCCACACGATGCACTCTGGAGGAGGTCTTGTCACTGAGAGGTGTAGCGCAGAATAGGAGGCCGAAGTTTACCAGCCAGGGAGATATGCCTAACTGTTGCTTATAACTCTGGAGTACCCCACATAAATCTACGAAAGATTCCCTTTTGAAATTAAAGGCTTTTCAGCAATGCTGAAAACGTAGTGTGGTGTGTGTTGCACACACCTCAAGACTAGAATAACCATAACAGCACAGAGTAAGGTAAGAACAATGGGGAGTGTGCAATGCTGAGCTGCAGTGTATATGGTTATTTGCATTATATTTTCAGAAATACTAACCTATATGAATATGTTTATCTTTAGTAATGAGGCGATGCTGAACAGTCTAAAATAACATATTCCTATACGACGGAAATTAGATATGTGATGTTTATTATGGGATTCACAAAGAGTTCTCTCTGCCTGTATGTAGGTTAAGGGGTTATCAAAGCATGACTTTATAACATGTGTGCACAAATTGTTTTATTTTTCCTTCCTATATGCTCCTTTTAGTTAGTCTTCCTCTCGTGTTGCTTTTTGTAGGCCTTTAAAAGCCCACTTTCTTTAAGACTGGAACATTTCTGAGGCCCTTTGGCGAAAAACCAAGGTTGAAATCTAACTAGCTAGGTAATAGCTAGTACAGTGAAGAAGAAGAGCATAGGTGGTGCGGTACAGGCCGTAGAAATCCACATTTGATCGTAGCAGACAAAATACAAAACTTGCTGCTGGTTAATAGACAAAAACAAGTATTGACTGTAAACATATATGGAATTTTTTCTTATTATTCTAATATTTCTGAAACACTTTTCCCTGAATCTATAGCATGATTCGTAATTTGTCTTCATCCGCATGGTAATCCTGTCGTGATTGAAGTATTTACACAAGCAGCAACATCAGCTGGAAAGCAATTTGGTTGCATTTTTTGTCACTAAAGCAGCGGCAAAACCAGCATCCAAACATACACGTGTGTAAGAAACGTGTCATACATCCGCTCACACAAACACGTAGACACACATTTAAATGATGTGGCTGGGGAGCATGTTTAATTACAGCCTAGGAAGCAAGTGACTCGGCTGAGAAAGAAAAAAAAAAACACTTGATAACACTGACATTTACAATCTGCCTCATTTATCAAAAGCTGCCAAAGCAGAGTCAAAGCGGGTCATTACATTGTAAACATAGATTAACTCAACTCTCACAAAACCCACACAACATCGTCTGATAAATGATTTTTATTCTAAGAAAATTGCAGATGTCAGCATGCATTTCCCTGGACTCTGTCAATTAATTGTCTTGTTTGTTACCCGATATTTATGTGTGTGTGCGTGGGGCGCGCGCATGTGTTTTCTGTGCGAAAGATAGCCATCATCGGTGCTAAATAGCTGGCACCTTCGCCATGCATTTCCCCGGCCTCTTCCTATTATTTGTCTCATTTGTTACCCAGTGTTTGCATGTTTGTGCATGCACTTGTGCCAGCATCAGTGTTAATAGCTGCACTTTCATAGAATAGACAGGATTTGACAAACTTCTCTGAGGTGTACTCTGGTTAGTGTGGATAATGTTATAAAGTAAATCCCAAGGGCACTTCAGATTCTGACAGACCTTTTACTTAGTGCCAAAACAACTATTAATCACTCCCGCTCCTTCACAAGCACACACCGTTTTTACGGACACATCCATGATGCGGGTAAAAGAGCTAAAGTGAGTCTGTAAACTAGGCCCCTTTTGACATGTACAGTAGCCTGTGTGTCTACAATGCTGAACCAGATGTAACTTGGAGTTAAATTCCCCTTTAAAGACCTCCCTGCAATGTGAAGGGGCCACACATAAAAACACAGAAGAGCAGTTTCCTGCCTATAAAAGAGCCAGTATGGGCATGGGGTGAGCAGGAGTGCGTTGAGGATTGGAGAAGCGGAGTGGAGTCGGCCCCAGGATATTCTTCAGCGACTCCTCTGCTCTGTTGCAGCAGCGACGGGACGCTTTTGAGTGTCAGCAGCTGGCAGAGGCACAGAATACCAGGGAGAAGACAAAGATGAAGAGAGATCGGGAGGAAGAGGGGAGGGATTGCATTTAGGCTCACCATTTATTTTTAATGGCATGCAGCTGCTTTGTTCTTGCTTTGATCATTCGCAGTCCAGGTAGACTCAGGTGTAACCCAATGGAGCGCGTGGACACACGCATACCGTAATAAAGCATACAAACACACGTGTCGGCATTTTCTTTTATCCAAAACCAAATGTTCAAATCCCTCTGCATTGCAATGGGCTTCAGCAGGAGGCGTGACACGTGGTAGGTTCACACTTTCCCCCCTAATTCACCCATTCACCACTGTGCAGGAGTGAAGCGACAAGGACAAACTCCCTCACTGGCTTCCCACCGGCGAACACAGCCAGCTGTTATCATCGGACTAATGTACACCTACCAGTAATCCATTTTTTTTTTTCTTCTGGTATTTATGTTTAAATATACAAATGAGGAATTATCTTATAGAATATGTGCTCGCGTGCATACATTTCCGTAACAGAAATCTGAACATTGGATAAAGCCAGGTTCAACATTCTTGTTTCATTTTGTTGACATATTAGAGTCCAAGGTTTTTCCATGGAGCATCTCTTTGTATCACTTCATAAATCAGAACATACTGTCAAAAGTTTTTATTTTTTTACAAAAAAATAAATAAATTTTCGAAATAAATGTTATATAAATCCGGCTATGATTGATATATGAACAAACCCCTCAGTAAAAACCTTCAGAATATGGATAGGAATGGAACTGGAAAGTTTGGTGTATGTACGTGTAAGTGGAGATTTCTGGTTCAGAGTGTGAGAAAACTGATAAAACTTCATTTATAGATGTGTTTTGGAAAATTCCATACATTTTACAGGACACTACAGGTGAATAGAGTAGCCTTTGTTTTGTTTTACTAATATATATATATCACCATGAGACTTCCCCAGTTGATTACTTACATTAAAACAATTATTTTTCATATTTCATTGTTATGTTTAAATATGCAAAGGAGGCATTATCTAAAGCCAACTTTTGGTGAATTTAGGAGAAATCTACTGATGCAAGCTCTCAAAATTGACAAGTGCATTGTGGAGATGTTTTTGCCTGTACTCTTCTCGCCTTATTGAAATTAAGTCTGCAAAGGTAGTTTGCAGTGAACCCACCCCTCTTGCTAAGAAGTGATTGGAAGTGATCAAGGACTTGAGAAATCACATTTATATGCTTGTAATGCAGGTTCCTCTCATCCCGTCATGGAGGATTCTGCAAACATGTCACATAGGAAGCTTCTCTCTCTAGAGGGTTAGTCCCTGAATCTCGCTGAAGAGGGCACATTATGAGAGGCTGCTGCTGCTGTTCTAGCAGACACTTGGAAGTCGTCTCTCCTCAAAGAAAGGAGAGGACAGAGGAAGCAAATGGTGCTTCTCAAGCATACAGCCTCTGTCTTCCCAACCACCCAGTAGCACATTTTCCTTAACCATTCGGTCTTGAATAGAGGCAATGGAGGCAATCATGCCAGTAGGAGTTTGGCAGAGTTTTTGGACAAAGCAATCATTGGCTACTGTAATAATTTGTTATATCAAAGTCAATGTAGAAAAAGGGAATGCAGAATAAGGTTAACATTGCCATTGTACAGTATGTTTGCCGCCGGCTCGTATGGGATTGAATGGCCTCATTCTGATTTATATTAGCACATACGTGCACATTTCAGTGCATCTGTGAGGATGAGAGGTCAAGCCTATAGAGCTCCGTATGGGGGGCAGAGCCCTGTGTGAAATTAAAAAGAAATTCATCCACAGGATGCGCCTTCTCTAGGGCCTCAACATAACAAATGTGTGATATGATCACTAAAGCACCTAAAGGGCGAAACAAAAGAGAATGAGACAGAGAAAGCAGGTATGGAAGGTGTGACAGTAGAGCAAAATAGGACATAAAGGAAAATGAGAAAAAAGTGAGAGATGGAAAGTTTCCAAAGAGAGAGAGAGCGAGAGAAGGAGAGAGAGAGAAGTAGATGAGGTTGAGTGTTGTCCAGGCAGTAAGGCAAGCAGGTGGTGTGTGGTGGATTCTCTGTGTGGTTTCCATCCCTGGGGGCAAAGCAGCAGAGGAGAATGTAGAGGGGCTCATTTAGAGCCTTCTAAAAGGAAAGGCCAAAGCTTCTAGAGACTGCAGTGGCTGCGATAATGCCTGCCGTCTGGAGGTGGACCTGCGGAGATGACACACCCCTGGGATGTGCTGAATAGGAGCCGCAGAGAAGGACTGGGAGAAAAGCAAAGGGATGCACAGTATGGGTTTAAAGATCAGAGGTGAAAAATCGGAGAAAAACAAAGAGAGCCTGCAGTAGTAGAGGAGAGCTGTAGTGTGCTCCTATGCACTGCTCAGAGTGGCATATTAAGAGTGTACACATTTGTATTTGAGTCACAGGTACATGCATATTCAGCCCAAACAAACCCACTGAAAAAATATGACAGGGAACTGACACTTTTATATGTAAAATGAAGCGAACATGCAGTCAAAGCTTTCTCCGATACTACTTATACGCGAACGAGGCTTGTACCAGTATTTTGGATCGCTGATCAAAAACGTTGCTTTGTGGTGTGAAATAGTGCACACTTGTAATGAGCTTTCCAGGCTGCTGCATGCTATGGTGAAGAAAGAAAGTGTTATTTGGCTGTGCTTATCCAAGCAGACTAGGTAATAAGTGTCTAATGCAGAAACAGTGGGGTTGAGATCCAAGGAAAGCGGGGGGTATGTTGGAATACACAAGCAAACCCGCTTTATCAAAATCTGCAAGGAGCCGTTTGGGACAGCTAATGTTCAAACACTGAGGATAAACTGAAAAAATGAAAAAGGATTTACTCCAAATTTGAATGTTATGTTCAGAAATGTGAAATAGAGCCTGGTGTAGTTGCATGATTTGAAATGAGGATTTCAACATTATACAATTATATATTGCATTATAACACAACAACACTTTCTTATCAACTCTAATTGTTTTTAAAGGAATACAAATGACAATATGTGTATATTTTATTTAGCCTTTAATTAGCAAGGACGGTTCTATCGAGATACAATAATTCTTTTTCTAGGGAGTCCTGAAATCAATTACTCACCATGTGTGACCTTGAGTTTGCGAAGAAAACGCATTTCTCTCGCATGCCTCCACGGTGAATGAAGAATAAAAAAAACAGAGAAAAGTCTTTGATGAACTGAAGTAAATGGGGGACGCGTTTAACAACCGCAAAACTATATCAAAACATCCCATCAAGGATGTTCTATTTAAAAAAAAAAAATCTTTTTGTTCACTACAGAACAAAGTTTTCTACAAGAATTCAAGGTTACAAGGGGTGAGTGATTGATTTTCAAATGGTCACTTTGTGGGTAAAGTATTCCATTAAGTTTGGCTTCATTCATTCAGCCTGACATTGTATTAATGTCAGCCGATTACTTGTTGAGATATAGGGCTCATTTTGTTTAGTTTCTAAACCAATTAGTAGCGAGCTGCCGACATCATCTTTGCATTACATTGTGGTATACATTTCATTTTTTTTTTTTTTTTTTTATCATTGCATGGTGAAGATAACTTAATTTGAATTGTTGAGTTTTGGATGGCGATCTAGTAGAACACGTGTTGCTCAATTAACATCCGGAAGACATTTGAGAACTTTAGCCCGACGCTGTACATAAATCTGAGGTAAAAGTCGCAGTGTTATGTCTGCAGTCTGTCTCTCGTGCATTGAACTAAATATACTCCAGAAGACGTAGAAAGACGTAACTCTAATTTTCTGAAACTTGGGCCACAATTTGGACTAGAAATTTCCAAGTTGTTGGAGCAGGACGAACATGTTGGATGTAGGAGGAATACATTATCAGCATGTAGACTTGAGGCGGGCCTAAATCAAGGTCAATAAACATCATATTCTCCTCACCTTTTTAAAGCAGCACACAGTTTTCCTAATGGACTGGGAGGTAAGTCCGGGGAAACTATTTCATGGCCGGGAGGCACAGAGTAGCAAAACCCAAATATACAGCATCCCAAAAAAAAGCTCCAAACACGCTCCAAATATGGTTCCAAAGGGAAATGATGCTTCTTTTTAAGTTGAATTGTTACGCTTCAGGAAACACTGAAATTCCAGAGAAGCTTTTCATGCATAATGATGTGCAGTAAATAAGATGATATCTTTGGAGTAAGACTACGACTACAGTGCGCTGCAGCAGAACTGTTGTGCACATCTAGAAATATAGTGAGAAAAGCAACAATTTCGATAGATCATAAACCTGAAAATTAGTTTGATAATTAGAGAAAAGTGTTTGTTATCCAAGAATCACATCTCGAAATCCTCGATAAGGCTCAGGGCACATCCTGAGGACATCTGCTGCTAAACTTTTAATAATTTGCACCGCATAAGAAATGATCTTTTACAATTACCAGAAGAGACGGAAGAAATTGACTTGCAAAAATGTACATTGTGCCTGCATTTGTGCTAGAGCGATGTTTGCATGTGAAGAATAATGAAGAAACAGGGGAAATCATCAAGATGGATGCCACTGGAGTATGAACCTTTCTGCAGGTTAGTCAATAAGTAACTAAAAATGAAACTCGGCAACAGTTTGTGTGAGTGCACATGCTCACTGGGTGTTCCAGTCCCACCTGTGCGTGACTCACTCCCTTTGGTCTCACACATGGGTCTAACGAAAGCCATAAGGCCACGTCGATATGCATTAACACACCACAGACCTGTAAATTGTTTGTGCTAAACATAACCACTAAAGCAAAATTGCATTCCAAGAATAGCTTCGGATGACCTCAGAACATCTCAACGAGAAGCAGAAATGCCGTGCTCACCTAGCCAAACAGAACAACATCATTATAATTTAATCAAAGTTAATCATATTTTCTACTGAGGCCCCATCGGCGTATGAATTACTCATATCACAGGTCAGTTCTGATATCAAATGTCCTGGATATTCAATAAAACAACAAGGACACGATCAAAACTCTGTCTCCCATATGTCAATTTTTTGGAGTTACTGTTGAAGAAAAGCAACTTTCTGTGTACTCCAACCATCTTGACCGCGAACTACAAGCTGTTCAAACAAATAACACATTGTTTCAATCGCTCACTCTCTCAAGTACTAGTTACAAAAATATCTGGTTTGAAAGATGAAGAAAACTTGATTCGTCTGCTGCTTCTCTCCCTCTGTCTTTCTCACTCTAACTCCTTCTCTTTCTCCTCCTCCCGTTGTGTCACAGTCCATATGGTGCTGCAACACTGTTGGTCTCCTGTGGCCACACTTCCCACGATGCATCTGTGTCTCTGGGCTTTCCGAGGGAGCTGATAGGCTGGGATGACTGCGGTATCGACCAGCTATCGCCTGGTGTGAGGTCAGCTCAGTGCAGCAGCGGAGTGTGTCCGGACAGCACACACCACTGACTTCCAGTCTTCTGTGCGTTCCGCCAATCAATCCTCCATTTTCTATTGCTACCATTGACTCCACAGAGAAAAAGAAGCTCTTCTGTCCGCCATTAAACATTTTCTCCTTTAAACAACTGTCAGATTGATCAATTTCTTTCATTCTCTTCGAACGTCAGACATGAAACCTTGACAGCAGGTCTAAGCCTTTTTAAGGTATAATGAAGATGTTCTATTTTGAAAATACCATCGAGGACCCTCCAACATACATTTGTTTCTTTTTGATGGTCAATTTAGTGTTATTCCTCTGTCTTCTGTATTAGTGTGTTGTAAGGCCCTGAGCTCTCTTCCCCTGTCTGTGTCCATGCAGAGAAAACAGAGCTTAGCACAAATCAATCCCATTGAGTTTGACTCCTTTCACTAGCCAGGGATCAATACCGCCTGTTTCATGTCCCTCTGCAAAATACATGCGTATGCACACACACACACACACACAGTTTAAAGACATGCCTATGAGAGCAGGCCCACCCCTTTAGAGATGACCTATCGGCCTATCGGCAAACTTGCTACCCAGGGGATACAGAAGTTCATTATGACAGTGCTAAAGGTCCGCTCTGGTCCTCTGCTGCAAAGTGCAGCATTTACACCATCTGATTACATTAAAAGCTTGCCACCAAGTCGCTAAAAGTGTACAGTGTGCAGCTGGAAAACCCTTGTATGTGCAACAATGTGACTGTGGGATGTGTGATCGCAGATGTTTAAGAATCACATAACAGGATTGGAAGGGCTCTAAAAGTGTTGAGCTATGCTTGGCTCATCCATACGTGCTGGACAGGAAAATGACTTGACTACTGGAGCTGCACTGAGAGCAGAGAATTTGTAAAGGAAATTGCCTTCCCTGAGTTTCTAGTTTTGCTTTTTAGCTGCAATTGGTAGCCTTCACTATCTGTTATATCTAGAAGGTGATTTATAACCCTGGAACCATATGATATCTCATGAAGTGCAAACACATCTCTTCTAATAAAATGCTTTTTTTGTGCAAATACCTTTAGGGGAAAATGTTTTTGTTTGATTTCTTTGTAGATAGGACAGATTGATACCATGTCTGTAAGGTAAATGTGATGCTAATGAGAGCAACCTGTTAGATTAGCTTAGCTTAGCACAAAGAGTGGAAGCAGGGGGGAAACGGCTAGCCTGGCACAGTCTCTATTGCTCTTTTAATACATGTTATATTGCCTTTGTTTGATTCATACAAAAAGTGTAAAAACAACACATTGTCGCACAGAAAAACCCTAAAATCCATTTTAAAACAAACAAGTTATAACATGTAGTGGATTTTTACAGGTGCTGGTTGCAATTTTTTTTACCCCCTCTCGACAGAGCAAGGCCAGGTGTTTCTCCCTATTTTCAGTCTTTATGCTAAGCTAAGCTAACCAGCTGCTGGCTCTAGCTACATAGTTAGGGTACAGACATGAGCGACGTATCCATTTTTCTAATCGCACTCTTGGCTGGAAAGAAAACTAAGCAAAGTTCACAAAATGTTGAACTATTCCTTTAAAGTCATGTAACGCCTCCAGTCCAGCACTGTATGGATCAAGCCCAAAACTGCCTTTTAATAAAGCATTTGAAGGGAATGCTTTGCTCCACAAACTCACCTTGCCTGGAGTACTCATCAGCCTCGTGGTGAACCAGGTCAGTCACACAGCCACCATAGTGCAGCCTCTGCTCATGGTCGAAGGCCTTGAGTGTCTCGCTCGAGCTGTAGGACTTCTGGGTAGGCACGCGACACTCGTCTGCATCCAGAGAGGAGGTGTTGTACTGGGAGTCTTTGGAGCAGCGACCCCTGGTCAGGGAGCGGTGCCTACGGTCCTTCAGATCCATGCTGACGTTGGGTGGGGTGGGGGAGTGAGAGTAGGGATACAGGGAGAAGAGATGGAGAGGAGGAGGAGGAGGAGGAAGAGGAGGATGAGGAGGAGGAGGAGGAGGA
>CALSBV010010690.1:4979838-4990821 GCA_943590825.1 Bovichtus diacanthus | reverse complement strand
CACACACACACACACACACACACACACACACACACACACACACACACCATTACAAACACCCAGAAAGAAACAGTCTGAAATGCACATGTACAGTATGGAGGTACCTGTGCTGAGATAAAAGCGTTACCCGGGCCTGACTCAGCTTGCAACATAACTTGTAACACAGCTACACATGTGCATCAACACATCCTGTGCTCAAGTCTTATCTGTCCACTGCTATTGCATCACAACCAGCCTACTTTTAATCCATTCAAATCTTATACTTGTGGATGCAGATTATACATGATTATGATGCTAATACAGCATGATACTAGCGCAGCGGCCTTGAGCAACGCATTACATTAGCAGCTAAAGATCAAAGTACAACAATACAACAACCAGCAGTAATTGACAGGAATGCTTCCAGCAGCTGCCTGTATGGGATATTTATGGTAATAAATAGGTCACCCATGTTTCTATTGCTTCAGGCCAAGGAAAGTCTGGTCCACCCACTGCATTACAGCGTAGCATTGCATTTTCATCAAAATATCTCTCAGTCTCGACACAGTATGTATTGATGTCAGAGCGGGCACCACTTGATTCAAAATATGTGATGTAACTAATTGCATGCTGGGACGGAAGAAGAATGAGAAGGGGAAGAAAAGAAGGAGAGAGAAGGAAACAAAATGTGAGTTAATCTATTCAATGAGGGCTCATTTTAAAATGCTTAGAAGTTGGTATTGAAAAGTGCCCTGCTATGTCCATTGATTAACAGTAGGTATTAAGTCTCATAAAGAGCTCATTATGCTCCAGCATCCATCACACAGGCTATTAGGAGTTCAACCTTAATGTGTTTGTACCTTGAATGGAGGGCGAGGAAATAGGAAATAGAGAGGGCTACTGGCTCCGCAAATTCGTGGACATTATGACTGGCATTATGCAAATGGAAGGGCTTTGTGAGTGTGAGCGGCTGCTAGTGGACACTGTACATCTGTTTAGTGCATATGATAGAGGTTAGAGTTATGACTATGTTTAGGAAATAGTTCACATTCTTTTCAAGAAGTATGATGAGGAGTTTTTGCTGCCTTCAAATGGGTTCTTGTTTATCATGTTCACGAGAAGAATTGTGGCATGTTTGCGGACATTTTCAAGAACGGTGGAGGCCATGGAAATTCATTTTGCGGTGTATGGTAAGTTAAAATATTTTCATGTTAGTCATCGTAAGTCGTGGAGTTTTTCTTCGTAATGTCTGAGAAAAGTGTTGATATTCCCAGTTTCCTCTCGCTATAGGCCTTTCCTGCGTTATGTTGCCGGCTACCTAGGTTGCAAAATTCTTAAACTCTGTAGCTTCTAGATGCCGACTTGATTCCACAGCTGGCTATTAACCTAGCTTAGCATTAAGACTGGAAGCAAGGGGAAACAGCTAGCCTGGCTCCTTGCTTAATGAGAGAATGCACTGAGTAGTGGCTAGCTTAGAGGCACAGCACTTTACCCTGACACCTTCTTCTCGTCTTTATGCTAAGCTAGGCTAATCGCCTCCTGACTCCAGCTCTTGTATTTAATGCGCAGACGTGAGAGTGGTATCGATCAACAGTGATAGAGCAGTGCCAAACTTTGTCAATTTATATAGCTGTTGTTACAGAGATGGGAATAAATGTGTCAATATAGTGATATACAGGTAACGTGTGTAAGGCAATCACAGTAGAAGGACTCGAGTGGTAGTTTCCAGGTGTAATGTTATTTGAGTAGCAGGAGAAAAAACACAGGATGAGAGATAGATGGAGAAAGTGGAGAAAGCTGAGGGGGTCAATCAGGAAATCTGGAACGCATATCAATCACATTCCACCCACACGGGTGTTTTTCCTCAAGGTCGCAGAAGCACACACCTTCAGACACACACACACCAAACTTTTTTTGTTAATTACTCCGGTGACAGCTGTCTAACCCCCCCTGATCGTCACACTGAGGTGGATTATCTCATTTATCAGAAGTATAATGACTTATATTGTTATGACTCACAATCTTATATGTGTGACTAGTTAAGCACACATATACATGTAGATTCATATACAAAGACCCAGATGAAACTTGCACGCACATGAGCCTGCAGGTAGCTGCGTTTCCTTGACCGTCGACAAAGGGTGGTTAGACGGAGGAAAAAAGAGACATGTGTGCGACCGTGAAGTGACCATGAAATCCAGGCAGAATGAGAAATGTAATTGGAAGACGTCAGGGAGGGTGGAGAATTCATCTTTCGAAATTACAGAGGTGAAGTTTGGTACAGATAATGGCCTTTCGCCTGCAAATAAGAGCTCGGGAAGAAAAATATGGAAAATGACACATTGTAAATCCACTGTAACTAGAAATCACAGCCAGTTAATAGGAAGCTAATGACATCAATGGATTAGCGAGCATCAAACAAGCTGGATTCCCATTCAACCTAATAAACCTCTGAAAGAAGCAGAGATAGTCCACATATCAGAGAAAAGAAGGCTGCAATAAAAACTGTGTTAACACCACTTTTTAAATACAAATGCAGCTATTTTAAGAATTTTTACCCATCCAATGTGTAATCACATGCTTCGAGAGTGTTTCTTATACATGGAAAATAAGTATTTAGCTTTCTTAACCTGTCAAAAACTAAATACAGTATATCTGACACATTGGGCCTCATGCAGGAAGCGTTAAAAGAACACATTTCTTCTTCAAAATGTTTCGTATCCATGATATGTCCTTATTTTGCTTCTACCCATTGATTTCTGGGATTCACCAATGTTCTGTTATATGTTTTAGAGCAATTATAATAATTGGATGATTACATTTGAGACCTTTAGAAATGCTATTGGTCCATTGATCCTAATTAAGACTTTAAAATTCCTTGGATGTTATTGCGTCCTTCCGCTTCTGAATAACTTACATACTGCTCTGAGATGCTTTTTGATTTTCCTGTAACGCCAATAACAGTTGGAAAATCAAATTTTTGTTGCACTTTGTTAAAGTTTATTTAACAGTACCTCAATTTCAGTGCTGAAGTTCTTTTTCTTACATCTTTCTTTTGGTGGCATCTCTCCAAATCTTGGCCATGTGCCAGAGTATTTGCACACGGCACAAAACCTGCCCTTATCTAGTGTTTAGGGAAATCGTTAACTATGCTAATATTAAACAATCGGCCGTACGCCTCCAATGATCAAGTGGGATTCATCATTCAGCACACCTGGATAAGAGCAGATGTGTATTGTTAAGAAGTGATTCATATGGAGTTGGTTAACAGACAATTAAGAACATTTTTCCGTTTTTCCTGTGGCTGATTCAGTCCTCAATGAAAAATATTTTTGAAAGTAAAACATGTATTGTCAAATCAGCAGGCAACTATGCACTGTTTCAGCAGTAGGTGCATTTCTGTTTTTTTGTTGCATCATGTCTCAAATGTGCCTGAAGAAAGCGCTGCAGAGACAGCCAGCTCTGGGAACATGCTGATCGCAATCGACCCGCCTCGGCTATGCATATTATTTCACTGCATTTGTAATGGTTACATGCACATTGGCTATAACCCAAAGACAATTAGCTGCAAAGATTCCATCCAGCCATCTCATTTATCAAACAAATAAGTGGGGAGGCGGTGTGTGAGTGCTGGTATAGATGCTGTTCAGGGCCATCACACTGTAGGAGGCTTCCTGTCCAGATGACTCCAACAGCAGCTAACTGGGAGGAGGCTCAACAAGGGCATGTTTACTCTGTACGAGCTACAAACTATCCTGACATTTATTGACATTTATTAATATAATATATTCTTATACTCGGGACAAAACTAAACAACAGAGCATGCACAGTTCACAGTTTATTTTTTAACATATACACTATGTGCTATAGACTTTTTAGGCCTGTAACTAACAATAACCATCCATTAAGCTGCAGATTACTTACTTATTTTTTTTTATCACATTAGGCAAAGAAAAGCAGCACAGCTTCACAATTGAAAAGCTTGAACTTGTCTGTTTTTTTGCTCGAAAAAAAACAACACCCAAGATGAATTAATTAAAAACTATCTGTCAAATATCTTTCTTTCATTCATCTCATTGATTCATTGTGTTATCTCTATGCACTTTATGTAAACATAAACATATATATGTGCAATATGCATGTCTCTTTATAGACATGATAAATGTGAATACAGCAAATATGTTTTTGCCCATAGATATGAATACACTCATTTCTATCTGATCTTATCTTATGGTTGGATTAGAAGAGCCTTTAAAGCAGGCTTTATCTGGCTCATTTAATTAAATTGTAACCAAACCAAAAGCACCAATCAGCCAACAAGACTGTGGCTAAAAGCCTGATAAAACACAGCATGGAGCCTTTCCATCAGGAAAATTCATCACTCTTCCAACACTCTTTGTCAACAGGAGATGAAGTTCTTCATTTGGTGTGTTTTTTTCTCTCTTTCTTTCTCTCTCTCTCTCTCTCTCTCTCTCTCTCTCTCTCTCTCTCTCTCTCCCTTTTGAATTTTCTTTAATTTGAAAGGAATTTGAATCGCAAAAGACGGCCTTAGCGAAACACGAGACTACGTTATCACAAAAGACAAAATTGTGGCTATGAAGCATTTTGCTCTCCATTTTCTGCTGTTTCTCTGCCGCAGCTCGAATTAAGTTGTTTACACAGTTTGCTCACAAAGACAAAGAGGGGAGGACTCTGAGTGACTGAGAGAAACAAAAGAGTAGACGGGGAGAGAGCGGAGTACAGAGATGTTGCGTGAGAATAAAGGGGGGAAAACAAATCGTCATATGAGAATTGTGCTCAATTACACATCGCCATAAAAAACCTGCGTGCATCTCGATTTCAGGAGGAGCGTCTTACTCAAGGCCCAATATTACACAGTTCATCAAAGCATCCAATTACATGTTTAGATTCCCCTTAAGAGCAGCTTATACTTGACATCATACTTTAAGTGTAAATCCTTATTATCCTTATGATTAATTAGTTTTTTTTTCGCCAGTAAAACAATTTCAGAGTGTGCATGAATCAATGTAATTATTTTCAACACTGTATAGTAATTAATAGCTTTTTGGTCAAATATCTCATTATGTACAATGCACTTTCAGTTTGCCTGTATGGATAACAATAATCTGTGTAGATGTGTGAAAAACGAGCGACGGCTCTTGGGCGCTTTACTGTCGGGGGAAGGGCCGGCATCCTGATTACTTCCTGTTCTGAGATGGAAGTGTGCATGTGTGTTACATGTATTAGCATATATAAATATTCCTGTATGTATCTATAAATGCACCATGACCTCTATCGTTCTCTCTCTAACACACACACACACACACACACACACACACACACACACAAGCCAGCCTTGTATGAGCTTTGGACCGGGCTCTGACTGAGAGGCTCCTCGCCACGAAGAGTCATTAATCATGTCTTCGATCTCAGGTGGCATTGAAAGCGCACGCACGCAGAGGCGCACACACACACACACACACACAAATGATACGCACTCACACACACGTTTATACACACAAGGCTAAAGGATGGGGCCGCTTACATGGCTCCGGATCAACTGGAAACTGCGGTCCTTTCTGGGTCCAAGATGATCTGTGAGCCAACAGCTGAGGGGCGTGCAGGACAGGAAACATTTCATCACTCTCTCTCCCACACACCTCGCCTCATTACCTCAAACACCTCTTTCAGCCAAATGGGAAAAAATCACTTGCTTATTAAGTGTGATCGGTCGTGGTATTCACTAGCTGTGTCACTATTTGCATTTGGACGAGTATAAGTTGGCATGTTTTTTTGGTCATTGACATTGTGGTGATATTGATGCTCTGAAGTTATTTTTGTGCGACCAGCTTTCATAACAGCACGTCACAACGACTGTAGGGATGTAACCAACGATTCGTTTCATTATTGATTAATCCGCCAATTGCTTTATAGATTTAGCGATTGATCGTTTGGTCTATAAAATGGGAGAAAATAGTGAAAAATTTGCATCCGAGTTGCTCAAGGTGATGTCTTGAAAAATGTCTGGTTTTGTCAGTCCATAGAGTTTCACTGTAATATGATATAAAACGGAGAAAAGCAGGAAATGTCCATATTTGAGGGGCTGAAAACTGCATTTTCCATGAAAAATCACTTCAACGATTAATCGATTATGGAAATAGTTGCCGAATATTTTTCTGTCGATCAACACATCGATTAATTGTGCAGCTCTAGTCGCAACAAGACGACTCCTGTTGCAGTGGTGTTGTGCATTATCACAGATTTAGGAGCACCTCGTGGTAGACTTTACAAATTAGGCCGTCTTTCATCCGCACCGCCACACAACGATAAGGTCACTTAAAAAAAAATGAAGCAAGATACATTCTCTATAATTGAACCTAGTTCTATCAGTTTTTAAGCCTCTGCAAATTGATTTTTGATACTTTCCTGAAATAAAACGGAAACAAAAAACACATTTAGCAGTCGACAATATTATTGCACGCGTTCCAAAATGTTGAGCACCATTGTCGATTTTTAGAGGGCTAATAGTTTTCGTCTCACTGGATTCTTGTTCTGTGCATTCTTTGCTGAGTATGAATGAGATCGAGGGTACGTCCCCTGCGACCAGCCATGCTGAATGCATTAATTGTGAAATATTGTTGAGCCCATACAAGAATATGGGATAAAAGTTACACATCCCAAGGTCTGCATGTGTGACTCAGAGTTTTGGTCCCTGCAGGGAACGAGATGGATGAAAGTTGCCACGCTGATCAGGAACTGTGAAGAGACCTCACCCAGCTTCCGTTTTCTTCTCTATGTTTCTCATCCTGTCATTTGTCAGGATGGAAATGAAGGGAGGGGAAACAATCCACCCCTCTCTCTTCCTTGCTCTCGGTGCCTGTGTAATCTCCACACTGGGCTGCAGAGTGCCACAGAGCCTCTGTTTATTAGACTAATCCTTAAATCCACATTCTGCAGGCCTCGCAAAGCTCTAATCTGACTCAAAACAAAGGGATTAGAGACGACAAGGTCCCTCTCTCTGTCTCTCCGCGTCTGCCAGAGTGGGGCTCGGGGTGACGCACACATGTGCACGGAAACACACTGGCACTGTTGCATGCACTTGCCCGTCACACCCATATTTGCAAAAGGCTGATTGGTGGCCGCAAACCCTCGCATTCACAAACATGCTTCCTGTGAACACAAGCTGGCTGTGAAAAGACAGGCAGTTAGAGCCAAGGTGCAAACAAACTGGGTAATTACACATAGCTCAAAAACTCATGGGAGAAATGACGGACAAGATGAGAATGAGCTGTGGGAATGAGACACGGCGACAGCGGGGAGGATATAACCGGAATAACTAAACAAACTTGGCTTATATTATAGACCCACACGGCTGCAAAAACAACAGAGGAGTATTTTTTTTTCTTTTACACGGAAGCAGTGGATGCCAAGAGTCCACTTTGGGGGCTACAGGCCTGTTACAGTATAAACACAAAATAAAGCACAAACAAATCAATATTTGTCAAGTACTTATCTGCATTAAAGGGCCTTCAAATCCACTCTGTGTCACCATGAGAATATGCTCCAAATTTACAGCTCAGTTGAGTCTCTCTACAACACCCTGGGCCCATTTTAGACAGATGCCACAGTTGCGAGGGGCATACTAGAAACTTCTTTTCATTCTCTCTGTTTTCTTCTTCACACAATTTCGATTCACACTTTCATTGAGTTTCTCCACATAATGGAAAATGACAATTCCAAAGAAGTTCAGTTATTCCTTCGGCTGTTAACAGCTAAATTAAATTTTACAATCTTTAAGTAACAGTGAGTCTGTAGAGCAAATGTAGCATGCAATAATGTTGACAAGTAGGGCTCAGTTTATTTTCTGGCTCCTTTCACACACTTTCACGCCTTAGACTTTCTTTTACACCAGACACAAAAATGTGGAAAAAGTAAAACACAGCGGCAACTGTTTCAGTGTGGGCACGATACCATTATGATAACATCAGTAGAAACATCTTGAATCATCTTTGCCAGCACTCGTGCAAATTCTGGCCTGAGTGACATCTACATATAGCCACATAGACAGTATAGTTTTGGTTACCTTGCTCTAGTGCACTACTATAAATACTCTTGCTCTAGAAGAAATCTTCTGCACCAGGGATCATTGCCACACCTTCTGTCACACAATCTGCCATTGTTTGATCATCAGCTGATAAGGATTCAACTTAACACCTGCCAGCAAAACCTCATTTAAGCAGGTTTCCCTGCCCTTGTTGCTACGAGTATGCAGCATGCCAACGAGGCCAAATAAATCTTCTGAAAGCCTCATGATTCAACCATGTTAGTGCTATTTCACCTGTTGAGGAGTAGCAGCTAACACCTTTTTTGTGATCGTAGCTAAGTTCCTGCTGTCTGAATATGTTAACAAATTTGCAGCGTAGCTCAAGTCAACTTTGATCATTTTTCTTTAAACAGAATTCAAATGTAAAGTCTGCCTTCTCAGTAGCCTGTCTCACGCTGAAATGATATCCAGACACTAGGGTTTGAAACATAGACTGTATATAGGAAGTGGTTTGTGGACTAAAGCCCCGAGTTTAACATTATCACCATCTTGTTTTTCTGGAACCAGACGTGACACGAGAGGGTGGAGTAAAGTACAACCAATCACTGATTAAGACATTTTTAGGCAACCAAAATGTTACAATTAACTTTCAAGAACTAATAACAGTCAGGAAACAGACAACACCCAAACCGAACAGCACCAAATGTTTTACTGTTACAAATGAGAAGTAGGGTCATTTTCTCATAGATTTCTATACAATCGGACTGCTTTTTGCAACCAACACCTGCTGGCCATACGAAAGAATGCAGGTTTAAGGCACTTCCTCGTTGGCTTCACTATTCAGACTCGCTTGGTTTGAAATCTAGCATGTGGATACACTTTTCCTGGGGATAAGTGTCCAGGCCAGACAACATTTCAATTGAAAGGAATAGCATTTCATCTCCTCTCTTTGTTAGCAACAATAAGAAAAGGCTTGATGTCGGCAATTCAATGAATTGGACTCATTGTATGTGAGAGTCAGGATCTGACCATAGTGTGACACTGTGGTATCATATTCTAAGGTTATGGAGCACCTCCATGCTGGGGTGTGCGTCTGACAGGAGTGTTAGTGCAGGTGAAGGTCATGTGCAATATAGAAAAGCATGACATGTCTACAGATGGATAATGTCAGTAGGGGGGTCATGGAGCAATGCTACCTGTTCTTTTATTCAGTAAGGGAATTCCTGCTCATTCTTATTCTGCGGAATCGGGCCCATGCTGTTATGTGCGTGTGCTAAGATGTGTGAATGTGTGGGCTCTTTCACCTATGCCCTGGGAACTAGCTGCAGCACAAAGAGTCAGGGCAAACTTTGCAGCGGTACTGCCAGCGAGTTATTAAAACAATCGAGTGCTGACAAGCCCTGCATTCTGTCGCTGAGGGAGAGGGCTAGGGCTTAATAACTCAGTGTCACGCCTTGACATTCTTACCATCTGTCTGGGTAAAATATTCAAATGTGCAATAAATGTCACTGGGGACAGACGGTGACACTGTCTAATTAACACTATGACAGAGGTGACACACTGAGGTCTTTGGCTGGTTTTACTGTACAACATGCATCGCCTGGGTATGTGGGTGTGTGTGTGTGTGTGTGTGTGTGTGTGTCTGTGTGTGTCTGTGTGTGTGCACGCCATAACTTTATGCAGAGGCATAATGCTGTGGGACACTGTGGCAGTTTTTACCGCTGTTCTGTCCCTTTAGAGGAAACTCAGCTATTGTTTAACTAATCAGAAAAGTGTAGCACTAACACACACATTAAAAAGTGTAAATGACACTATAGGGCTAAGCAATCCTGGAGCAGTGAATAAATGCCACAGAAAAGTAATTTTCTCAGGCTGAAATGTCAAATTTGGGGAGAGTGGGGAGGAGACCACATTGCCAGCCATGTACGGGTGTCTTTATTCAACCCAGGTAGACACATGTAGATGAAAAACAGGCTTCTTTATCTTCAGTAGAACTAGTGCAGGGTATTTTTTCCCCTAAATGTTGGTGTAAAAAACATTCAGTGTCCTCTATTTATGCCTACAGTTTTTTTTTTCGTTTTTTTTTCTAAGGACAGGAAACGGCCTTAAACATGGCATTCAACCATGAAGCCTGCATGGGATTTAATATGAATAAAAAAAGCACTTAAAAGTTTGTTTCGTAAAAGGACGGATATGGGTATTTAAACCCCAGAGCAACGTGTAGAAAAAGGGTTGTCTCCAGGATGCAGTGATTTTGTGTGTGAGTGTGATGTGAAAAAATAAGTCTATTTTGCAGGATGTTAAGGCAAGAACATGAAAGTAACAAACCTTGATGGAACAAACAAGAAGACCTCAACAAGGGTCTACAGCCACACTAGCAGCCTTGTGAGGCTGCAGGCACAATGGTGCTTTCAGCTAAATGCTAATGTTAGCAGGCTAATATGCTCACAATGCACTAATTTTGTGATGCCGACGTTTAGAAGGTAATGTGTATCAAGTTCATTATCTTAGTTTAGCCTGGCAGCATGCCAACATGAGCTAATTAGCACTAAACACAAAGTACAGCTGAGGCGGATGAATTACATTTTTGACCTGATGATGATACTAGATAAAAATTCAGGGGATCACCAAAGTTATTACAATTTATCCTAAAGGGGGCATGAATGTGTATAGCAAATGTTGTGCCAATCTACCTAAAAATATGAATGAATTGAGACGTTCCACACTAAACCAAAAATGTCAACCTGTTGGTGGCAGAGTATGCAACAAATGAATAAAATTTACAATATATACAAAGACGTAAACAAGTACACTGCCAAATTCACGGTTGTTATTGTAACTTTTCAACAAAACCATCTAGCAAAAGCAAATATTGCTGGCACTAGATTAATCCAACCCACATACTTGTCAAGCTACAGTGTTTCACTGAATTAGTGAAAACTTGACTGGCCTGATGTGCT
>CALSBV010010690.1:4952714-4979828 GCA_943590825.1 Bovichtus diacanthus | reverse complement strand
TTTGTGAGGGATATATTGGACTTCAGTAGGAGATTTGACACACTGTGCGCGTACGTGTGTGCGTACCTATGAGTGCGTGTGCTTTTTAGATTGTCATGTAGGGCCCTGTACTACGACGCTTTTCCACTTGTGTTACTGTGTGCACTCACACTCCAAAGCCATTAGATTCTATACGAAATCCTGAAGCTGAGAACTTTGAGGCTGAGAGCGGCGCAATTGACAGGCTGGTATCCTGTAGAGCACGTCTCTCCACTCTTGATCCGTGGTACAGTACCCATCTCGACTGCAGCTACAGTTGCACTTTCACATACACATTTTGACTCTGTTACTCTATCTGTTCTCTCCAGCCCACACGTGGGTGCCTCTGTCTTTGGATGCATGCATGGCACCCATATTTGAGAGCTACCGCAGATAAGTGCTTGCATGCTCGGGTCTACATTGTCTGTGCCTGCTGTACTATGAATGCTTCTAATGCCATCGACTCATTGTCTTGAAGTGGTGTTTGTGCCTTCAGGGGCCACTATGGCCGCTCCAGCACCAATGACATAGCTGACTGGTCTCATTTAGCATGCTAGATTTAGCTTCATTAGAGAGGATGTGGCTGGGAAGGCACACAGAAGAAAATAAATGAGGGGTAAGAGAGGGAGACGGGAGAATGACAGCGAGGCTTTGCAGGGGCCACTTTGCAGTAGAGCTGGACAAAAAGCCAAAGTAGTCTCATAAAAAAAATACTTTATAAACCAACCATATTCATAATGGCTACCCAATAGAGAGAAATGGATTAATGCAGCAGTTGGAGCTAGATTAAGAGCACACCACACAGGGTTAGAATATAATACAGCAGGAAGCTTTGTACAGGTTTCCATGCTGCACCTTGGAGTACAGTGAGTCATTATGTTGCAAAAATAACATGCATTTCATGAAAACCAATTATAAAGACTTAAAAAAAGTATTCATCCAAACATAATTATCTCAATTTAATATTCAGTCTTCCAAAAAAAAAAAATGCATTCTCCACGAATAAGAGCACCACCAATCTACCCAATGGGGTGAGATATATTTAGACATATTACATAATCTCTCTGACGGCTGAACCTTAATTCAAGAAAATATCCCACTTTGGCATGACAGAAACAAATGATATATCACATCAAATTGGCAGATTTGTTTGATGAACAATAAGTCCGTAAAATTGAAAATAAGAATAAATGACTTGTCAAGATGGATTCTGTTTTGCAGAGATGAGGCTGAGGTGAGAGGTTATCTAAGATATTGGGACTGAAGCTGTGTTAAGGGGACATATCATGCTCATTTGTAGGTTCATACTTGTATTTTGGGTTTCTTCAAGAACATGCTTACATGCTTTAATGTAAAAAAAACAAAAAAACCTTTATATTTCTCCTACTGTCTATCAACCCAGATACAGATGCTCCGTTTTAGCGCCTGTCTCTTTAAGCCTACCTCCCAAAAAATGACAGTTTGCTCTGATTGGTCAGTGTTTACAGGTCTTCCGAATCCGCGTCTCTGCACTATGATTGCAGCCAGGGAATAATTGTAACGGCACTGTAGCGGCGCTTTCTACCGATATATTGTGCAGTTGTGAGATCACAACCTCACGGAAATCCTGACAACTCGGTTAAAGGCACGGTTTCGGAATACGGTCAGGGTGCGTTTCTCTGTGAATTGAATGTTTTGATTTACATAGCACTTAGACCTACTTTATAAAAAAGAGACATCTCACTTTTTACAATATGGGAGCTTTTATACCTAGCGATCTGAGCGACACAAAGAGGAGCGGATGGGACATGCTACCCTGAGGTCGTACATCAGGGAAGGCGCATGTTACCCTTTAACCTTGTGCCCATGCACTCACATACCCAAAGAAACAAAGTCACACCAGAGTGCTCAAGGGAAGCACACAACAAGGCTGCAGATGTGTGTGTGTGTGTGTGTGTTCATGCCTCAGTGTGCGGTCTCATGGAGCACATATCCTCCAGAAACTGAAGCACTGCATGCAGATCATCGAAAGCCCCCCCCCCCCACACCCCTCCTGCAACAAACGGGGGTGAGGTCATCACACTGAGCCCTGGCTCTTGCTCTGGGTCAATGTCACAATAACTTCCGGCGATAAAGTGGTTTCCATGGTAACCGGAGGGTTTTTCAGTAAATCGGAGGGGAGAAAGGAGTCCTCTGGGGGTGCGTGTCTCGCAGCACCCAGACCCCTGGTGATTTATCCCTCACAGCTCCAGTAGCACACTGAACCATTACGGTACCAAGAGATAGAAAGTCTGAGACAGAGTTTGTGGGGGAGATAGGAGAGAAAACAGCCCGCCCATTTTTCGTCCTGGTTTGTGGTGATATTTCTTTTTTTCAGAATGGCTTGACTGCGGCGTCCAACATCATCATCAAAAGCTTTCACTGCCAGTGAAAACACACTTCACTATCACTCATTTTGTGGTGGCCATTGTGATTGCAATAGCCATTGTAATATAGCAACACTTGGAAAAGTTGCTTTTTTTGTCCTATATACGCATACGCCGTCACTTTACAGAACCCTATTGAGAAAAAAGCAAGGCCAAAGCCGTGCAATACAATACAACCCTGTAGGAGTGAGTGAACTGTTTGAAATCAACTTTATCAGAGGACATTTTTTAAGATCCAGCTGAGATCTAGAGACATTTCTTAAGAACAACCTGAGTTCTTTGCTCTGACTAACTGGAGAGATTGATTACAGCTCCGTAGGGGACGCCTGTAACCACAGAACCCTTGCAGAACAGCCTAATTTCTCTAAGAAACAGCAGCAGTAGTAGTAGTGGTAGTTGTTGTATCAGATGTGGCATGGAGTGGTCAAAATAATAGTGGTTGTATTTCGGTGGCAGCAGCCGCACCAGTCTTGTATAGTGCTATATTGATGGAGATTGGAGTGGAGTGCTCTCCCTCCTCCTCCACACACACAGGCCTATATTGGATTTCACGCTGGCTGCCCATTCACCAGACACTGCAGTGCATTCCTAACCAAGGGCCTGGAGGCAATACGGCTGCTTTATTTGTTTATAATGTTTAGGCTTCCCGCAAATGGCTTGCGCTGCAGTCCCGATAACTATGCATAGTTACATTTAGGCAATCGACTGGGCTCGTTTCGACATGAGCGCCGCAGCTCAATTCATTTGGAATGGACTAAAAAACCAATAGGGTTGTCTAAGTGGGAGGAGGAACAAACGGAGAGGAGGAGAGAGCTGTGGATGTAAGGGAATGGGAAAAGAAAGAGCAAAGGGCAGAGGGGGGCAATGCTGTAATTTAAAAGCGATAACCTGCGCTGAGATACCTCTGTAAAGAAAGGCATCCACTGAAAGATACAGAGTTCAGTTTTTCCCATATTCTCCCCCACTCAAATATGAATGGCAGATAAAATATAGATGCCTTCCCACTGCTCTTGGTCACTGAACAGCCCTCTCCGAGTCCTGTCTCTGAGTGTATCTGCGCAGACCTCCGACACATCTATGTGTATCCCTCTGGCGACAACAGCACCCATAAAATCTATAAAGAAGCCAGCTGCCAACTTCCACAACTTCAACTCCATTAAGAGATACGACTGCATCCGAGACAAAATTCCCTGGAAACACTCGCCAGAGTGAAACTCTAATTTGCTGAACTGATGACAGACGATGACACCCGGGTGGAGAAAGTAAGTTAGTGGTGTTGCAGTAGGTTATCTCGGTGGTGACACACAAATAACGGCGTCTGGTAAGGAAACTGATGTGAGTCATGTCACTGCATGTGCGTACCATTAGCCTGAATCATCGGTGCGCGCGCGCGCGCGTGTGTGTGTGTGTGTGTGTGTGTGTGTGTGTTAGTGTTAGTGTGTGTGTGAATCTCCCGTCTTCTTCACTAGCCTACTCCTTGTCCTCTGCCAGCTGCTCAGCTTCTCACTCCATTTGCTCCAGACTTCATACACATCTGCCCACAAAATCCATCCATCTCTCTCTCTCTCTCTCTCTCACACACACACACACACACACACACTCACACTATCTCTGCAGTCATAAAACTACACATAAGCCATTGGCCAAAGCAAAGCAGAACGTTCAGTGAGGTGCACTTATCGCTGGCTTGTGACATGAACAAAATGAACAACGTTGGCCCGTGCTAACCAAGGTCAGCTTAAAAAAAAAAAAGTACCTCCTCTACCTTTTTTTCCCTTTTCTCCAGCGACTTCACTCCACATTCTCTCTGTGTGTGAAACGGAACGTCCTTGCAAACTTTAGGCGATGTCTCAGAAATTCCTTTTCTACGTGGTTGTAGCAAATAAAAAAATCTGAAGCCTCCCAAAGGCTCCTGTGAAGTGAAGGATGAAAGCCAGTGAGCGGGAGAGTGGGTAGAAAGCTGGAGAGAGGGGTTTGATGCAGTCTCCTGAGTGAGAGAGGAGAGAGAGAGATAGAGAGAGAGAGAGAGAGAGGAGAGAGAGAGAGAGAGAGAGAGAGAGAGAGAGAGAAAGCAAGTCCTCTGAAACAAAATAATAGTTCATTGATGCAACCATTTCCCCTTAACCTCAAACGGCAAGCTTCTGAGCTAAAACGGGCAGAAACCAGGGAGTTTTCTTGACAAAGTAAAAGGAGAAAAACGCATTCGTCCTCTGCCTTTTCTCCTGCTCCATCCCCCTCCCTTGCTCTTTGAGCATCTCTCAGAGAAATGACAGTTCTTCTACAGGAATTTGGTTCTGTAATTAACCTGCTCATTTGCTAATTTGACTGTAATCAAGCCTCTCATCTTTCCCAGCGGGGTGCCAGAGCTCTTTGAGCAGACAAGGCAGGAGACAGTAGCAGTGAGCTCAGTGATGAGTTGCATCAAGAGCCTCCTCTCCTTTACTTCACCTTCTGAAAGGGGAAAGAAAACCAAAAAGAAAACTGAGCGCTCACAGGAATGAGCAAACAAGTTCAGGTAAAATGCATAGCGGGGGCCGACACATATGGTGTAGTGTGAAAAAGGAAAGAAAAATTGGCCAGTAAAGGACGAGGCTTTCCTCGAGGCTGCTCATGTCTGCTGTGGCTCTTCTGTGTCTCAGCCCCTGCAGCCTCTGGTAGGCAAACAGACATTTTAGGAAAAAAGGGAAACACGGGCATAGGTTTTCTCCATTCTACCATTCAGACCAAACTCTCCAGCTGACATTTACATCTGTCAAGACCCAACGTTTGTCCTTTTCTTCTTCTCCCTGAAAGATCAGAATCCGGTATATCTCTTTTGATTCCTTTTTTTCATATGGCTTTTTTTGTGCTTGCTCTTTTGCTGAGTCTGTGTCTATCTCCTCGCTCCATCGGTTGCCAATGGCAACATAAGCGCAGGGGTAATGGCATCAGACCTGCTATTAGTTTTGATGTGAACTTCATAGTTAACAATTATGAGAGCACGAGAGCGACCGAGCCACTGGGGCAACATTTACATGCAGCCTGTTAATCCATTAATGGGACTGATTGAGCCGCACTCCAAACGCCACACTCAGTCGGAGTAACCTGATCAGCCTCAAGTCCAGCTCGGGATTCTGATTGGGCGGTGGCTCGGCTGCCCACAGAAAATCTGTTCATTGGATGGATTTTAGTGTAATAGCTCCAAGTAATTGTCGATTGCATCAGACAGCACAGATGCATTAATTTCAAGAGTCTAGGCTTTAAAGAGAATAATATACATACGCACTATATTTTCAAAGGCCTGTTTGTGTCATTATAATTAAAGATTCTGGGTGAATTTCTAATGTATTATTTGGATTCATGGTGAAACAGTATGCTCTTTCTTAATCTTCAAAATGAGTGTGACAGAGTGAAAAAAAAGAAAAAAAACAGTTTTATCCAATTCGGTGCTCACATGCTACACAGACTTTAAATACCAATATGCATTAAATATAATACTTTGATCAAATTGTATAATTCTTTGGTGCTCTGTTTAATTGGCACAAGTGTAGTAGACGGAGAGAGGAAGACAGAGACGAGGAAGAAGTAATTTAAGAACAGAGAGGGTCTGACTCAGAAACGGGCTGCTTAACAGTCGGTTTCAAGAGACAGAAAATATGTCTTTGACACATCGAGTGTGACTGAAGAAGTTCTCCTCATCCCAGCCTCTGTCATTCTCTTTGTCTAATAGATTTTATATATAATTCATAAGCCAACCTCTACTCCAACTCAATCTCAGTTTCTTCCTTTCTCCTTCCTATCATCCCCTTCTCCTTTTTTTTTTTTTTTTTTTTTTCCCAGCGTTGATCTGTGGTTGTTCCTGCTCTCCAGATGACACCACAGCAGGTGTTGTGATTGGAGGGATCAGCTCGTCTCAGTCCAATCAGACGTTTTGTCTGTCTACGTCGAGGTGTCCAGGAAGAGGAATAATCCCTTAATGAGACTAGCACACTGACATACTTGTACCATGCACACACTCAAAAAGAAGAAGGCGCCACGCAGACACACACCCTCGTGCGTGAGACACAACATTCAGGACTCTGTAACCTACACAAGACGGGTTCCAAACTAGAAGCAGAGTTTACCAAAGGACGAAAAAGGACACAAGCTGTAAGGGTGCATTCTGTGGACTAATGATTGGTGCATTCTGCCGTGTTGTGTCAGGCATCTGCATGCAGTTGCCATCTCGACACGAAATGGGAAAAGTAAAGTGGTCGGTTGGCATGACGACAGCGGCGAGTCAAAGTCTAAAGAGCTACCGGGCCCAATTATGAATGTTTGGTCAAATGTGCATGTGAGCGCACACCAACACACGCACGCACACATATCTGACACATGGGTAACATTCCCCCCAGATGCACAAGTCATAAAAGGTGAGAAAAAGTAAAAATAACCCTCTTTTTAAATATCTAACACAGGTACGCACTAAGCATCCAGCCCAGTCCCACAATGCATCTCACCACCATCTGGTGTTCCAGTCTGAAAATGACCCGTAGAAGCACCCTTTCCTGGCATTGACCTTCGCTAAAAAAAAAAAGTTTTCCATGAGTGTGAAATGTATTTCTTCCCTAATAACGGCAAAAAGCTGTCTCAGTGAAATGAAGTTTGCTGCTTTCAACAAAAAAAGGGTAAAAAAAAAAAAAATTGAAAACTAAAACTTGGGCTACTTTTAGTTTCTTTAATCTACAGTAGTTTCCAGCAGAAGTTGCTTGTGGGCCCCTGGCTTCACTCTTCTGTTTCTGCTTTTTCTACACTGTACAGAGACATAACTCGCCTACTCTTCAAAAGGCTGAGCCGCATCAGGGCCGCATTCAAAATTCCCTGATGAAGCAAGATCCAAATGAGCTGCGTGTTGCAGTGGAGAAGAAGTCAATAAAAGTGGATGGATTTTCAACGAGGGAACAATTATGTGTTTTTGTAGTGGGATGATGTTTACCTCAGTATTCTGCACAGTTTGGATATCCTTTTTCCGCACATATACCTGTGTGTATCAATCTAGACCAACGCAACAACAAGGTATGTATCCTGTCCTGCATGCATAAGTGTGTTTATACATGCGGGTGAAATCATTTCTTGGAGCGTTCACCGCCTCCGCCCAGCAGCCCTCGACCTCCAACCGCTCCAGGCGTGGCCAGAGGGGAGAGAGGATGGAAGACAGAACACACACTCCTGTGGGATTAAGACTATTTTTAGATAAGCGCCCCCTGGCTGTGCTGGAGCGCAGACATATACCTGTGACTAATCCATAACACATGCATGCAGAACTAGCACGGCACATTAACAAACTCATGAATGCATGCACAAAGGCTTGCCCATGCATGCTAATGAAAACACTCGACACATGTTTTCATAACATGGCACGTGTCACAATATGTGCAAAAAAGTGACTATGAGAAATAATAATCAAAGAAGACTTCACACACACACACACACACACACACACATCCTGCGTGTTCGGGCTTTCAGGCCCGTGACCCCCTCACCCCGAGACAAACCGCTGTTGCCACAGTAGCAGTGTCGCCACCTAACCCTTCCCCTCCGCTCTCACCTCTACAGACAGAAAGGTCCCATCTAAGTTTCAAGCCCCGTAAAATATTCATCAGCAGCGAAAAAAGGAAAACTTTTAATACACATGAAACAAGACCCTGCTGCCTTTGTTGTTGCTCCCTATCTCTTGCTCCCTCTCTTTTCTCCCTTCCTCCCTCTCGCTTGGTCCCTCTCTGTGGTTCTTCATGAATAATGAAGGCCTATAGAATCCAGTGGCTCAGATTGTCCCTGCAGTCGGATACAGCTCTCCTGTATTGATCAAATAAGGCCCCCTAAATAATTAACCAAGCCTTTGTCATGCAAATGAGTGGCCGCAGCAGTGAGTGTGTGTCTGTGTGCTTGTGTGGCTGCGAGTTCAAAACATTAGGAGTTGCACTTGGTTCATGTCCGGGGCCTGCAAACAAGTTGCACCTCACAAACAAACTTGTGTGAGTACATCCTGGGTGCGAGCGTACATATGCAGCCACGCACACGTGCACATGCTTGAATCACGCGAACAATCTCATTGGTCAATCAATGGGTGCTTTTTTTTTTTTTATTGCTTTTTTTTATAAACCTCCCCTCTCTCTCCGTACCTCACTTGTTTGGTAATGGAGATGATAAACAGTAGCAGTGAGGAAGCACAAGATAAAGCAACAAGGGCAGACAGATGAGAAAGAAAAAAAAACATAATTTATCTGTGCTGAGCCTCCGGTTTATCGAGTTTACAAACTGTGAGAGAAAGGAGATGAGATAACTTTCACTCATTGTGCTTCTCATTCATCCCTAGTCTTTAATAGTTCTGGCAACATACAGGCGTTTGGAAAGAGAAACAGCCATACAACTTTGTCTCTTTCTTCCAAAGACAGGCTCTTTTGTAAAGCAACAGTTCTTTGTGACAAACAGCTCATTTTCATTCAACCCCCATTTTATTCTCTGACGTCTGTGTGATATGAGCAGGTGTCTTTTCTCCGGTTACCTTTTTTTTTCCTTTGGAAGAGATGCAAAGTTGCTCCCATCACACGTGGCATTTGGCGGTCTTTACTCTGTCTGGCCTTGTGATAGATCATTGGGGGTTTGGTGCATTTCATTGCAGCAAACACAGAAAGATAATGCATTCTACTTAAAATACACAGGCAGTGATAGCAATTTGATTCTGTAATGAAGCTAGTTTGGAGATGTTGGCTAGTTTTCTCTGTGGCTATAGCCAGAGCTGCAGTCAAAGACCGGCAACATTCAGTGAGTCTAACTTTTTAAGCTGCAAGTGAGCGACGCGACTTTCACTTGATGTGTTGGTGGAAATCATACTGTATGTTTACACACAAAAAAGTATTGCCTTTTGGTCTAGTACTGGCTGAACAAACCTTGCTTCAACCTAAAAGGTGTGTGAGTGTGTGTGAATGTGTATCACTGATGAGCATAGCACTTTGTGTGGTAGCCTCTGCATCTGTAAGCATGTGTGTGAATGGGTGAATGCTGTTGTAAAGCGCTATGAGTGGTCGCAAAGATTGGAAAAAGCGCTATGTAAATGCAGCCCATTTACCATTTACTCCTCAAGGTCGCAAGATGACTACCGAGGCAGCAAATTGGCTTGCATCCTCACAGCACATTTGGAATGTCCACTTCCGTTAAGCAACAGGATTAGTCTGAAAGTTTTTGTTGTTTAAAACTTTCGAGTTCAAATGTGTTTTATTGGCCTCATTGGAAAGCAACCATGGCAGGTAATTACTGAATTAGGTAATATAACTGATGAAGATATTAAAAGTAAGAAATGTAACAAAAACAAAGACACAAGGGTGCAGCTCCATTTTCTTAAGATTAATTATAGTTTAATTAAAATGATATAACACATTTTGAACCAACTGCTCAGCTCTGTTATGGCCATGTTTGGCAGTAGAACTTTAATTAAATTTTTTAGATATATTTTTAATTTTTGCTCCTTGTTTTTGTGTTCATCTTCCTATTTTAAGTGTACTGTTATAAACCTGCAATTATGTGAGTTGTCATGAGCACTTTAGCCCTGCACAGGTGGTTACTACATTTTGGTGAGCTTAAAAGTAACTTTGTAACATAAAAAAAAAAAAAAAAAATTTTTTTTTTTTGCACTTTCCTCACTCCTTTTCCCTAAAACCCAAGATGCAGTGTGGCTGAATGACAACCTGTAGCCCAACTTTGACTGCTATCTCTTCAACAAATTTTTCGATTTCCATGGCAACTGGCAGAATGTATAGGTCTTTTTTTAATCTTTTCCTCATTATGCTAATTAAGACCAACTCAGAAGGATCACACCAATAAGCGCTCTTTTCTCTATTTTCTTCTCTCCAGCTCCTCTTCCCTTCAGTGCTTTACTCTACTCATTTAATCACGATGGCTCAGAGAGTTAGCAGCATAAAAACACAGTTTTAACCCTGCTGCCATTGATGTACTGTTCATGTTGAATGGTGTTAAAAGCTGATTTCATAGCAAATTAAATGTTAATTTTACACTGCATAGCTAAGCACCAATTTGCTTTTTTTTTTGTGCAAATATACATGCGTATCTGTGGCTGCGTGTGTGTGCTGTACCTGTGTGTGTGTGTGTGTGTGTGTGTGTGTGAGTGCATGTGTGTAAATGTGCTGTGTATGCTTGTTTGAGTGCCTGCAAGCGTACGTGCCAACGCGCCTGTGTCCTAACTGTTCATGTGTGTTTCAGGGGATATTAAGCAAACACAACTCCCTGTGAACTCTTTACAATTCTCACAGGGAAACTTTTGGAGCAACAGAAGTGTTGCCTCAGCACTCGACTTTGATCAGTGGATGGCGTTTTATTGCCACGTGCCCCTTTTTATCATGAGTCGCTGGGGTTGCGCCAAGTTATGTTGGTTCTTAATCTCCCACATCCACCTCTACTTAGCTTTGGTCATGCAATTCTGTAATCAGAAAGATAGACAATTTATTACTGAACATGTTGATGTGTTATTAGTCTCCATTAAAACAGAGACTCTCCGTTTCTTTCTCTATCTCTCCGGCAAAATGCCTGTTTTCTTACTATTTCCCCTGACTTTCCATCACCAAATGAGCTAAATACCTCGACAACATTGGTAAATTACATAAAATTTCAATGGAAAGGGGCAGTTGACATTTGCGTAGATTTTTGTCAATAAGCATTGTCACCCTGAGGCGCCCCATGTTTAACAGCAGCAGACCTTGGTTTAATTACTACTCTAGATCCACATCTATCCACTGTCACTCACACACCATGACATAAATGCCAAAGAGGCAGGGGAAAGCCTGATTGTAGTAGGGGGCGGGGTGTTGAAAATGTCACCTTCTTTGTCTTTTTCACAATTACAGAATACCAAACCTATCTGTGGAAAATTAATTTTTCATGAAAAGATGACACAACGACATGAGATTGCAAAAAATAACCTTGTGTATAATTATGCAAAATACACCAAGAATATAATAATTAAACATGTCACTGAATTTTCCTCAAATCCCTGGGTTATTTCGCCTCTGCTGCTTTTATATTAAAATGTTTTTTTTTCTTCGTATTGTTTAAATTAACACCGGATACTATCTTCTTTTCTCCTGTTTATTTTTTATTCACTGACATACGGCTCTTTGGTTACAGCTCTCTCATTTTTTATTTTTTTTTTACCATTGATGTCCACACTCAGCTTAGTTACTGAATCAGCTCTGCTCTCCTCTCTGTTTGCAACTCACGCATGCCTACAGGGACCAAAAGCATTCATTCCCCACAGCTATACTTAACATGCTCACTTGCTGGCTTTAGTACACACACTGACAAACACACACACACACACACACACGCGCACACACACTCACGCACACACACACAAATACACAGAACTCAGGCCTTGCCAGGGGACGGCAGGCAACCTTTTCCCCCCAGCGCAGCGACATCTCCCCAGGACAGGAAAAGTAAATGAACAAGAGTGATTTGTGTGTAAGCGTGGAACGGAACACACAACGTGTTTTGCCGTAAAGCTTTCCTGTCAGCTCCGAAGGCTCTGAGAGCACATGGCCCATACAAATAGGCTGCCCCGGGGCACGCTTCCTCTAATACGGCACGACTATCAGCAACAGATGACAGAACGGGGAGGGGATGGCGGTGGGGGCGACACAAAGAAGAAAAAAAAAGCTGGATCACCACCAGAGAGATCTAGGGGTAGAGAGAGTACGAGCCAGAAAGGGAAAACGTTTGCAAATACATTGGAATAAATGGCACAAGTCGCAAAAAAGGACTAGAAAAATGAGAGTTTTAAATAAAAGTAGCTGGAAATGCACATACACGTGAGGAATGGGAAGGCAACACTGCATGTTTACTGTGAGTGGTCACATGTAATGAGTCTGTGCATTACAGGTTGCAGAGAAGAGCAGTGTGGGTGTATTTAATAATGATATGTTATGAGAGACAGAGAGCCGGAGACAGAGCGACTAAGACAGAGGAAAAAAAAAACACAGAGCCAAATGAAGGCGGAAGAGATCTAAACAAAATGACTGACGGAGCGAGACAGAGAGATGGATGAAGAAAGGAAGAGATGGAGGCTGAGGGAGACAGAGGGAGGCTGAGGGAGACAGAGGGAGGCTGAGGGAAGGGAAAGGGGGAGAGAGACATTGCTGGAGACTTTTCTATGACAACCTTTACAGAACTCAGCATGCAGTAAAGAAGGGAATGTGCCACACACACACACACACACAGACAGACATATCTGCACCACACAGGAACTAAAGATGACAAAACCAAATTACCTTAAGTACACCAGGATGACTGAACATGCGGTCAATTCTGTGGCGAAATAACGACATTGTGGAGACATTTCGTCCTGGTATATTCAATTTGTTCTTTTCTTTTCAGCCTCCCCTATTTGAATCACCCCTTCTGTACGACTGCTGATTAATGAGCTACATTCAGTATTATTCAACACTGATAATGCGTCATTTCTAATCAGGATTTCTATCAGGAAACACTCGAAAAAGCGCCTCATAAAACAAGCAACGTGAGGCTAATTTCACAGGAGATTAAACAATATTCAAAAACGAGCCTCGTATGAGTCATGCATGAATTGTATGCACTGTGTGTGTGTGTGTGTTTTTTTTTTATTGTGCTGCTTGTGACTAAGTTAAGAAGAGCCCCACCTGCTTGAGCACCTTTTAATGATTATTGATGAAGTTGCTCACTTAAAGAGAAAAACAATTAAGACCCTGCCAGCGCAGAGTCCACAGCCACTAATGAGCGGGAGCATGCTCGGGCCTGCTCGCCGTACTGCTGACTAGTGTGTAAAACCTAATGGAAGCAACTCGTTCTAATCGCACCTGAATCCTAAAGGCTCGAGGTAGCTGTCACTGTCAATGTCTTTACAGGGCTACAGCTTATGGGGCTAAAGCAAGCGGCAGATGGGCGAGGGTTTCAGGAGCAGCAGCAACGCACGACGAGTCCTTGACTGTGCAGCAACTGGAGCCCGGGGTGGTGGCGCGTGCAGGCGGCTTTTCGCATCTGCTGTTTACACATGGTCACACTGACCCTTCCCCTCTCCCAAATGCCCACCAATAAAATCATCGGCCCCTTGCTTCGCCTCCTGCAGCATTTCCACGCTGGCCTGTCATTTCCTCTCTGCTGTCTTGTCTCCACTCTGCCTTGTCTCCTATCCTTACCCCCTTCACTGCCTTTCCCGGACACTCTTGTTTATTCACACTACGAGCTGATTCTAAGAATCCCGCAGCAGCAGCAGCAGCAGCAGCTTTTTCATTTCTAGCGGAGCCGCTGACTGGCTGACCTTTTCCAGCTCCAGCTGTTTCCTCCTCCCCCTGGCAACACTCCTCTCGTCCTCTCTGTCTTGCCTTCTTTCTGTCCATCTACATGCAGGAAATAGGGCCAGAGAGTGTCATAGTATTTCACCATGTGCATGTGTTTGCCAAAAAAGAAAGAAAAAAAAAAAAAAAAGTGTGAGTAATACAGCTAGAGGGACAAGTGGGAAAGAACAAATAACATCGCCCTCCACAGAGCTGCGTCTGAGAAACATTAGCTCTTCCTCTGTGTATGTGTGGGTAAGTGTGTGTGGCGCATAGACAACACCAGGCCTGACTGGAGGATTAACACATCCCATATGTGGGATCCACCATCACCACACACACACACACACACCCACTGTCACAACGGCAAAATCCTCAGCTGGATTTGTGCGCATCATTCCGTCTTTCTTACTGTCCGCTCATTCCCTCGATCTGAACCCCAATCTCATCTCGGAGAGGATTTATGAGGGGGCGCACCTCATCCCTCCAACGCAACACAATCTCAATTGGAACTAAGAACAGCCTTATTCCGAAGCAGACATCCATTAAACCGAGGTATTACTGTAATACAAATATCGGACAACTCTATCTCTTTCTATCTCCCTCCGTCTCTCTCATTCAGGCTGAACATCAGCGAGAGAGATCTTATTAATAGAGACTATGGTGTGCAGACATTTCATTTCTATGTATATCAGATTAAAACGCCTTAAAGCAAAGGCCCTTATATATTTAAATATAGACGAGCCGCAAGAGGATGCAGGGTCGTGCTTGGAAGAGGATTAAGCCGGGGTCATGTTTAGGCTTTATGTGGAATTATATCAACTAAATAAGTGTGTATAGTCCATACTGTAGATAGCTCCTCTTGGCTGATAGGCTGAGGAGACAGGGATTGTAGCAATCTAGTCTCCTCATCTTCTTCCTTCCCCAAAGACTCTCCGATCCAATTATCAACCTGGCACAGCTCAGCTCAGCACCGACTCTGCCAACGTAGGTGAACTATGTCTCTTCTACTCCGTCTCCGTTACGTTCCCCTTCATTCACTCACTCTACCTTTATCTTTCGCGTGGCTCTTCGTTTACCACCGCTATGTGACGCCGTCACGCTCTGTCAGCCGGCAGCGGGGATTCTTCTTTTCTTTTCTTTTTTTTTTCCCTTTTTTTGCATCGTAACGTTGTGTGTATGTGTGTTTGTCAGCTGTGCGCTGAGAGGGAGTTTCAGGCTGATTAAAGAGATGATTTATAGGAGCATGATGTTGGAGGAATTCCCTGATCGCTCCTCAAATCGCGTCTTCTCAAATGAGCTCTCTCCACTCAACCACAGTCAACCGCAGAGAAATCTCGCCCCCAAGACACATTCATACACACACCGCCACGCACACACACACGCACATAAATTAATCTTTACACATATCACTGTGCAGCCACGCAGCTGAGAAGTAGATTTTTGCCTACGAATCAATGCCCTTTTATTCGCGAGTCACTTCCACACAAAGCCTCTGACATGATTACCTTGGTATTTTTGTACCACCGCTACAATCTTAGTTCTATCCGCTGCCTTATTAAAATCTGAAATGAAACTAATCTTCAGATAATATCTTTTCCCAAATCAGACACGTAATATCTAGCCAGGACTTTTGTTCCATTTCCATTCTGTTAAAGGCCCTGGAAACCTATTTCCTCAATTAGCTCCTTACCATCAGTAATGTGGTCCAACATGAACACAGTTTGAAAATGTTTGGGTTATTTTAATTCAGCGGTTTTTTTTATAACGCATTTGTGTTTTTGTATGAGCTGTCCTACTGATATCTAACAGTGGGGTTTTTTTTTTTATACTTTAACCTTGATTGTTGCCTATTAAGCCGTTAATATTTAATGTTATGGAGAAAGACCACACATTTTCAGGCTCTTTAAGTTTCATTACACTGATGGGAACACACACACACACTTTTTTCCCCAGTGTGTATCTTTCTGTGAATGTGTCCCCCATCATATCTGGGTAACAAATATTTGCGAACGCCTCTCACACTCAGAAGATATTTAAACTGACTCTCTCACACATATTAAAATGACTTTCTGTGATCCAAATGCAAGCAAAGGATTAGGCCTTCCATCAAAGTTCACAAGCCGGAATTGGAAGCTGCTGTTACTAGCAGATTGATTAAAAGGCTTTTTAATAATAATTATATAAATAATAATAATAATAGCACTAAACAACAGGACATTTCTAAACAGGAGTTATTTGATAAACTGACCACATACTGGCAACCTAAACGGTTACTTTCTGAAAATATATTATAACCTTTAAAAAGTGACATATTAACCGCTTTTTGCCCGACTCGAATTCTCACATGACTGACGTCAGGGCCTTTCTTTTGGTGCAAATATGACTTTTTTTGCACCAAAATGATGACATAAAACATCATAATACATATATATTTCGAGTGGGTCATTAAGTATTTGTCTGTACTCACTGTTTATGTATGTTAACTTCTTCTCACATCACTTAATATTCACAATGTAGGCCTTTGGTTGAGGATTACAGCAGCTTGCTATAGCAGCAATAATTGTTAATACACCTTATCCATAGAGCATGAATTTTGTTTATACTTTGTATACTGTCAACTGTATATATAGGTTTCTATATAGCACTGTCATGGAACAAGAGTAACAGCCTAATTAAGGTAGCAGAGTAAGAATTTAGTACTGCAATAGTGTTAGGCGAGGAAACCAAAGCAGTAAACAGAGTACAGGAATGAAAGAATCGCTAAAAAGGACTGAATTAAAAAAGACATGAATATTGTCCTCAGCTACTACCTGTAATGTTACGCATTCAACAAGGAATTTTGTTTGCCTTTCTGTTGTATCCGCATTCTCTCATATATTCTTAATCTACTTCTGCACCAGTTAGTGATTTCCTATAGTTCCCAGCCTTTTGACATACTTCTGAAAACTTGCCTGGGTTGGTTGTATTCAACTGGGTGATATACGAAGCCGGGGAAGTCTAACGGCAATGCAGTATTGATAACATTAGCCTTATATAAGCTAAAGAGACAATTTTCAGTCCAGAGAAATACACCTGTTTTCCAATTGTACTGCAGCTGCATTGCAATACTATACACATCATATTATAGATTACTATACTGACATACAATTTTGATTCTAAAAAATATGGGTGTGATATTTTAAATGTCATTTTTCGAAAATGTGTTATCTAAAATGAATACGAACCACACACACACACACACACACCAGCCACAAATAAATGAGTCCATAAACAGTACTTTTTCACTGTCGGTTTCTTGCCACATGCCAGAAACCCTCAGTTAGTCTATCCACTTTTGAAAGTCACAGGAGATCGTGGACCGACATCCCATCATGCACTGAGAACACACAGAGACTGATTGTTTATAGTCTATTGCCGGGCTTCCATAGACAGACCATCTCAATTCAAATCCATGGGGAGTTTAGAGAATCCACTTCCTCTAATTGGCATGTCTTAGGAATGCAGGAGAAAAATAGTGGACAGTGAGGAAACCTACATGGAGCCCTACCATGTAATCTCTCCTCGGTTTCCTTGTCAAATATCTCTTCTATGAGTCTAATATGCAATGAGCTCTTTGCTGTCCTACTCATTTTTGATTAATAGTTTGATAATAGCCACTGTTTTGTTAAGTTGTATAACCTATAAGCATAATTATGGGTCTGATGGAAAATATAGATGCTGTGTGTTTCCTATGTCCCCAGTGGCTTCAGTTAATTTAGCTCTATTGGGAGAGCACTTCACTTTCTGACACATTGGGAGTGTTTCCTTCTTTTTTTTCTGTTTTCTTTTCCAGCCCGTTCCTCTGGCCTGCGGAGAGCGAGCGAAAGGCCTTGAATAGTAATGAATGTGTGCTGTAATGCAACTTCAGTTGAGAGACTCATTAACAAACTCTGATGATTTTTTTTTTCTTTTTTTTGTCTACATCACTCTCAGCACAAGGGTTTGATGTTTAAAAAAAATAAAAAATGTGATCCTCTCTCAAGGTTACGCTTTCTCTGTTTTCCCCTGATTCCTCTGTTTTGTCTTGAAAATAATTGTTTCATGCTATGGCTGTATTCAGGCTATGCGAGTTATTAGCTGAATCCTCCGGCAGGAGTGTGGGCTAAATGGAACGGTGTCAAGAGGCTGGCTGCCCTGCTGTGTGTGTGTGTGTGTGTGTGTGTGTGTGTGGGGGGAGGATGACTGGGAGTTAAGTAACAATGGCCAGTTGAACGCAGTGCAAATTTTAGTCACATTATTTTCAAGTCTCCGCATCACAGTTCAACCATGATGTCCAATTCCAATAAACTTAATAGCTGTTTGAGATGCTACATAAATCGGTCATTGAAAGCGTGCTGTATTCTGAGATAAGTGTGAACGCATATACGCATATGTGTGTGGGCGGGGGTATGATGTTAAAGGAGGGAGGTCTGCAGAGACAGCAGGAATACCTGGAGGGTAGAAGAGGCAGCATTTCACCTGCGACACATTAAGTGAAGCGCACCGTCGGGGCGACATCTAGAACAAGATATAAATATACTTACATATACAGTCGATAAGCTACATTGCTTGACAAACGTACTGATAACCAAATCCCAAACGGACAAGCAGCTGTTTTTTAACCAATTATGTGGCAGACTTTTAGGGCCGGACGGCCCCCTTCCCAAAATAGGAACAGCAGGGTTGGTTGAGTCGGCTTAACGCGCCATAAGCTGTTATTCTGGTATCAGATGTAGGATAGTTAGACTGGTTGAAAATTAGTGATTTTAACTACAGCGTGTAACTGAACCTAGAGATATGCTCACAAACTTTAAACATTTCAATGCCATTACGAGGATTTTCACTGACAGGATAGAAGATTTGTGTTTATTTTTGAATAAGTTGTTTATTCGAATAGATAATCTGTTTGCAGCTTACACATTTATTGACTTTTTTTTTAGGTTCTGACTATTATTTTAGGGAATTTTAAGCTTAAAAGATCACTGCGGCAATTTAGGAACTCAATTCAAAGGGGCTTTATTGGCATGGATGTTTTCAAGAATAATGTTGCCAAAGCATCAAAACAAAATGTGTCTAAATATTTGGAGAGTACACAATAACTGTAAGATGAACATTAACACAACATTACGGTTATTATATTAATTATATATACTGTATATACACAGTCTATCCTATCTATGTATTTGTGTGTGTGTGTGTGTGTGTGTGTGTGTGTGTGTGCACTTTCATAACATTGTTGGACTCCTCTTGGACAGCTTCAATTTTTCTTTGTCAAAACCTGGTGCCTACATTACCCACATTGAAACGCGATCACCAACAGTTTGGCTAGAGATGCAGGTGTGTTACGCTATTAGCGGCTAACGTAGCCTCGAGCAGAGATGAGGAGTGGGCTGCAGAGGTCTGGTAAACGCACTTATTTCTAACTTCAAAGCCACAGATTGATGTAGCCTCAAGTGACATCAATTTATTTTACTACTTCTTTTCTTTAACATATGCAGTAGTACTGCCCAGGACCTGTAAACAAACTTTGATATGTAAAATCGGAGCAAATTCCCTTTTCTGTAATCTTGGGCCCAACAGAAATAGTGACTTAATTAATACTGCGATGAACACAGATATTAACTAAGTAAAAGAAATGACTGTGGTACAGTGTGTTGCCCATCCTCTACAACGTCATCCTTAAACCCCTCATACTCCTACTGTCCTCCTACCTGCTGCTGTTTCCCTTCAAGTCACAAAAAAAAACACCACACAACGTCCCATTGATGTTCACTACGCTCCTCCTCTTCTCTTTCTGCCTCTCTTTGATTCACTCTCACACACGCAGACGAGCTGCCCTATTAGAAGCTGCACGGGAAAAAAGTCGTCCGCCTTAGTTGCCGCCTGATGTTAGTGACGTCGGCATCCACGGATGACATGGGAGCCACCAAGGCCTTGGTCAGCTGACATTTTCCTGACCCTCAAATGTTACCCAGCCCTGCCCCTCGTGTGTGTCTGTGTCTGTGTGTGTGTGTGTGCTTGTTGTACAATCCGTCCTTCTGGGTGGAGTAGCCATTTGTCGCAAGGTGGACAGGAAAGACAGAAAGAGAGAGAGAGGGAGCGACAAAGAAGGTGGTAATCTGAGTGCATCTGAGCGCTGATCCTCTTTGGCTCTCATAGTGTATGTATGAGGTCACATCAAGCTTGCGCTCTGGGATGAGACACAATATTTAGACCGGGGGGCTAAAGTCACCAGCAACAGATTAAAGAGGATCATCGTTTTAGCGGTATAGCAAAATATAGGAAAATGATTTGAGTTGTCCGTATGTATTCTGAATATCTGTTTTTGTGGACTGAGGCGAGAACAGCATCTGCCGACGGATTACAGACACACACAGATTGAGTCACAGGAAATCTTAAAGAGGTATAAAGGGTCATTGACCATTCAAATTGAGCGACAGCTGTAATGCAGAAGGTCTGAAATGAGTAAAGGCAGCAAGGATGAGCCTCCAACTGTAGTCCGGGGATGAGGCTGAAACCCTGGCAAACAGTCCAGATGGGTCAGCGGCACAGAGCCAAAACCCTCCTTAACCTGCTAGATCCGGGAGTCAGCCCCACTCCACAGCCGCGGCAGAGATCACACACACAATCTCCGTCACCTGCACTCACATTCAGACCAGGTGTAGCCAATCGGATAAGTTAAATGTAAGGTAATAAAACGCAGCTCACTAGTTTGTTCATGCCGTAAAATAGCTACTGCCTTCCTTTATAGGTTGAATGTCATAAAAGGATCAATTTGTTTCTTCGGGAATAAGCAATATTACAGTGCATTTAATATTCCTTTTTACAGACTTGTTTATTTTCATGTAGACTGGAGCATTAGAGATGCCATTATAAGGCCCGGGTAAATTGGTCCACTGAGGCTTGATCCAGCCCATAACAAGCGGCGCGATTCTGAAACATTTATGCAACATCGCCCAACATTACAGCTTTCAGTATTTGTTATGGGGAATTGTATGGTCCCTATAGATGATCAACAATGTTGTAATTGCTCGGCGCAGTTTCTCTTTTCTTCTCTTGTCACGGGGAACTGCTTGGGAAAAACACATTTCGCACCCCAAAAAAAAAACAACCATTAACGTGTTTGGGTTTTCACTATTTAATGCAGAATTAGCGGGCTGATTGTCCTGAAAACTTCCGAAATTGTTCCCGAGTTGTCAGGAAGAGGTATTATTTTTTTTTTTTTAAATAGCTCTCTCCCTCGTCTCTAAACATGTGATTACGCAGATCAGCCGCAGCTCTGCATTGCTGCACCGAAAGACGAGCCAAGGAAGAAGGAAAGAGAAGCGTAATGTATGCGCGAACATTGTTAGCGATTAATTTTTCGCAGAGGGGCACACAGAGTAAATAAGAACATCATTCGGGTTTAGGGCACATTGTTATCACAGCCATGCCAGTGTTGTGACTGTGAAATGGAGAATACGGTTTTCACTGCTCTCAAAAATCACTCTCGCCCACAGGGCTAGTGTTCCTCAAGTTCAGCTCACCCGGTGTGATATCCTCTTGCCGATGGTGAGTGCGACGAGAAATTTCATCCCACACTGGATTTCATTCCTCACCATATACTTGAAGTTGTGTTTTAGCTCGAGCTGGGTAACAGCAGCACAGCACCTGCCTCTAAATAACTGCCAGGCTGGGTTTGTATAGTGCTACTACTCCAAACAAGCCTCAGTTTTTGAGGAAAATAGAGACAAAAGTGATGAATACACAGAGAAGGGAAAGACAAATTCCCAATTCTATCTCTTTTTGGGGGAGAAACATAAAATAACCAATCCATTATGCGAGCACCACCCCTGCTGTGTTCCCCTGATTCCCTCTAGCTATTAGCAGCTTAGGACACAAATAGATCACACAAGATATTAAAAAGCAGCGGGAATCTAACAGTTTAAAAGCCCCACTGTAATCCTCATTGCGGAACAAAAACACGCCTTGAATGCAGTCAAATATTTTTTTTCTGCTGAATCTTTCTTATTTTCTTTACGGTTATTGTCTAATATTCAGATTTTATAGCGCGCATTTTTATTAGAGATGGAATTCACAGATACAACACAGGTCATAGGCCCGAGTTAAAGTTGTCAGCAACAACATCCACAACAACACTGGCAGCAGCTCGCTCATATATTTGTGTTTAATGCCAACAATATTGAAGGTCAAAGCACTATAAAGGCAGATTCAATAATGAAAAACTGAGCAAAGTAATATAATATAAGTAATATTGTTCATAACAATAAATATATGCACAGATGTATCACTATACTGGATTTCACAGCTTTACCCTCACATCTTCAGTCACAGATTTGGGCATGACAGGAAATGAAACATTTTGTCAGAATCAAGTGGCGAGTGTGGTTGATGTTAACGGCTTTTGACACCACCTAACTGACAGCACCTGGGTGTGCTATAGAGATCCCATCAGATCGTTTAAATACTGTGTAACACAATATCATATTGGTGCGAGTGGGAAACTATTTTGTGTGAATGAAGCAGGGTGTTTACTTCAATCATGTAAGCTGAAATATGTTTTTTTTTTTTTAATTTTATTCAAATATTGAAGCTTTCTGTCTTGACACTTTTTGGACAGGTTTTTACGTAATAATATTAATTTCAGCCAACGCCATCGAGATCTTGGATGGACTGTGTGATCTCCTGTGTGCAAGGACTCCACACGCAGGATCCCACCAGCCATGCGCCTGTACCTCTGATTTAATCACCTTTTTCCCCATTCAGCTTCAAACTCTCAATGGATTTAGCTCCTTTTTGGGTTATAAAAACCATGTTGAGGAAATACCGGCAGACATAAAAAACACGGAGGCAGTTTTAACTAATTATGTCGGTGTGACTTCACAAACTAAATCCATGAAAATCCATGAAACTAAATCCAGGACAGGATGTGAGTGTTTGCTCTAAGATGAGTCTGAGTAGTAAGACTCATTTTAATACAAAAATTGCACTTAAGCCTTTTCACATCTCCTACGCTGACCCAACACCGGATGATATATATATATATATATATATATATATATATATATGATATATGGGATTTCTGGAAATGTTCAATATCGAGTCTATTCAGTTGTGCTCTGCTGTCACGGCACATGAATGGTGAGCATTGAGTATTTTTCTCATTTTTGACAATTCTTATAATAATGAGGGCTTTGTTTTTTTTATATAAAAAGATGCACGATGATCAATGACGAAATTCCTAATTTTTACACTCACGATGGGCAGTAGTTGTGCTCTTATTGCCTAAATTCAGCAGACCTGTATTAAAGACAAGCCACTAAACATGGTATGGTTAACGGGGCGTATCACTACTATAAACTCATAGAATTACATTTTTCAAACACCATATTAGTTGGATACCATGCAAAGGCTGATTTAAAACCAATCATTTCTAGTTGCAGAACAATTTGTCTCTTCACCATTTGCAAAGAGTTTAAATTGTGTTAACTGTGTCATGCGACTTCATGCATCCAAAAACATGGAGAATTTGATTATATTAGAGGTGTCACATCACCCAGTGTCTCTTCTACAGATTCTAAATTACTTGGGAAAAAGACAAGCTGTCATATCCCATCTTGCAGGTAGCAGCAGGACCAATAATTGTTTATTAAGCACCTAATTTGGCAGCAACATAGCTGACTCTCAAGTCAAATAACATAATCACACAACATAATTATTCTGAATGCTGTGACAGATTGCCTAATCAGTCACTTTTTGACCAAAATCCTGGTATATTTACATAAAACTGTGTAACTTACATGAATAGGTAAATAATTGCACTTTGGTCTGACTTTTGATACAGTATGTAAAGGGAGAGTTTGCCCCAAAAACACATACTTTCCCTCTTACCTGTAGTTCTATTTATCGATCTAAATTGTTTTGGTGTTGGACTCAACAGCAATGTCTCTTTACAGAAACCAAGTCCGGGTTACTCAAGATAATCCACAGACGTTGTTGTAAGCAGTACATGCAGGAACTACTTTCTTTCTACGTAACTACACCTGCCAACCGTATCACTGTGTCATCCACTCCTGGAGGAGAGGCTCTCCGTAGGTCGCCTGAGCTAGCTAATGTTACATCTCAGCAAAGGAAGACGCCATTAATGTTTATCTCGGGTGTCGTTCCGTAGAAAGAAAACAGTTCCTACCTGAAACTGTTCACAACGAGGTCTGTGGATTATCTTGAGTAAGCGGGTCAATATTTCTGGAAAGAGACATCGCTGTTGAGTTTTTCAAATGTGTTTTTTTTTGCCGCTTCGAGCACCACAAGCCGAGTGCCATCTAGTTCCATTATGTTCGATAGCACTACAGCACTACATATGTATTTTGGATTTTAGGACGAGCTGTCTCCTTAAAACACTGGGATGTGCAACCTCCTGCATCGATGTAAAAGGAGTATAGCAGTAAATCAGTACATTTCATGTTTTAGTCCAATTGGTGACCAGTTTAGTCACCTTAAACACACATTTGCAAAAGCAGCATGGTGTTTCACGTAGCTATAAAAATGGGAATGAACTTTGATTCAATCAGAGGTAAATCTCTTAATATGAACATCAAATACAACATGCTTTAAAAGGAACAATTAAAATTTGAAAGATGTATGACTATAACACATTGTTCCCAGAAGCAACCCTCAGTCCTGAGAAGACCTCTCTCCTCAATTACACACATATTCTTACATCAATGTTGAGTAAAAGCAGTGTAAAGAAGGTTAGTTCCACACACACACACACACACACACACACACACAGTGATGTGACATGCCCTTATTATCCACAGCGTCACATCACACCTTGTGCCCTTCAGGACTCGACACAAACAAAAAGGAATCTTAAGGCCAGACGACACCCGGTCGCAATTAGAAAATACTTAAGGAATTAACCTTAAGTACGGATGTTCTGGCCAGGCGTTATAAATATACCACCTACACATTCGCACACGCCGTACTTACACATGCGAAAAGCCACCTTCGCGCACACACGCGCAAAATGTCTCCGAGGGCATGTTCAAGCGCAATCACATCACAACATCCACTCATGTTATTACTATTCACCATGTCTTCGTAAACATCAAATATGAATGGTGCAGACAAGCCATTGTCTGCGTGAGCCCGTGCGAGCGCGTCTACATGTGTGTGTAATGTGTGTGATGAGATTAGAATCATCCAGGACATTCATCTATTCTGTAGCTGGTGAGGAGATTGAGTGGGGTTGGGTGATATGAAAGCACTTTCACAAAGGATTACATTACTCTCTCTCCCATTCTCTCGGTCATGCAGTACTCTTTGGCTCTCCACAATCCTCACATTTGACAATAGACACTACCTATATGATGAGCAGGTGCTAGATAAAGAATTTAAATTAGAGATTACTCACGGAACTTTTTTTTTTTTCGCAAAGTGCTATTTATCCTCCACTGCTATTTTTTGTGCCATGAGCTATGTGAGAAAGGAAGTATTACAGGCTAATTATGCAGTTTACAGTTTATTGACAGATGTAAATCAGAAAGTCATCTGATATTGGGCAGGGAAAACGCAAACGTCCCTAGTCGGAAGAGTGGGAATAAAAGCCAAGGCATACCATGTTCAGTACTACGGTGCCATTATAAGAGATTATTAAATGTATGTTTAAATGCCTGGTACTGTCGCTGTAATGAAAGGGATAACCATTAGTTAATGAGGTAGGTTGCAATCTAGTCCAAGCTGCTGCCCATTTTATCACAGTTAGCAGCAGTAGGGATAGACGTATGGAGCGGGACTTTGCTCTGTTACTGTGTGTGAATGTCGTGCGTGGCTTTTACCGCATTAATGACGTCTCGTGATTTAGCGTCAGGGATTGGTTGTGACCAAAGGTCCTGAAATTAAATTTGAAAAAAAGAAGATTAAAGTAACACAGTAACAGTCTTCTTTCAGACTACTGGAAAACATTCAAAATACCCATTTGATTTGTTTTAGTTTGCGTCTGTAGACTTTTCCTAAATCTGCCATAGCCTGACATACGTAACGAAAATGTATTTTTTTGTTACGGCTGTTGACGGTATTTTCTGGATTCATGGTGTGAAACAAAGACGTTTTTCAAAATCCCCTCTGTAAAAACGTTTGACTCTAACATGTAAACCAAATGAAAGAATTTTGATCCTCGTTTTATCAAATGTTTTAGGTTTTAGAACGTAAAAGTTACGTTCTCATGCAACAAAACAACATTGTCAATTACGTTTTGAGGGATTTTCTTTTGTTTACATTACAATTGTTTATTACATATATGATTGATTACATTTGTTCTGAGCGTGTCATGTACGTTTTGTGAGAATAATCAATATGTAAACTGTTACAATGAGCCTTATTGTTCCTTATTTAGATGTAATATGTGATATGTAAGATGTTATTGAATTAAGTAACTTAGTGGCCAATCTACTGTGAAATAAGAAGCAATATTTGTAAACTGTGAAGCGGAAGAGTACACCACCTAAAAGGCTGACAGAAGATCTGATTGGAGCAGAGAAGCGCTGAGAGGCGTGGCCTAAGTGCCAACAAGGGGCCAATAGGAGCTGGCCCCAGCCAACCAATGGGAGAAGACTATACCTGAAAGGTGGATGGATGGGTCAAACAAACACAGGACACTAACTTAAGAGACAGGTGTTCGTGTAAAACCGTAAGTCAACGTTGACTTCTTTTAATTGAAGTTAAATTCGTAGGAGACAGGGCTGAATGTTTAGATAAAGAGTTGAGGGCCTTTCTGTTGTGTGGAGAAACTCTATCGCTTCATGCGCTGCGTGAAATAAGATTGCAGTTGCCATTATTTATGACTGACTTCTTTTTTCAAAATGTGACTTTGTTTTGCTGTGCTTAAACACTAAAGACCGCCAAGGGGGCCATTTTTAGCCCCCCCCCCTTGCGTTTTCCAATACATGTAACACTGATCAAATAAAAGCCTGACATCTCTCACTTGAAGACTTTTCTTGAAATAGGGTTACTTATCATGTCGTGAATTATAAGGGGTTTAGGATAAAAAGAAGAAAAAGAAATAGGATCATTTATACGTAGAACCGTCATTTTTACCCCTGATAGAAACAGTCAAATGTCGTGCCACGCCCGGGGTTGCCTAGCAGCGCCTATTGTTTAGGTGTCTTTTGATAAGCAGGCTGCTATATCACGAGATAGATATACATGGAAATAAACATGAGTGAGGGAGAACATGATGGGAGAGATCAATGATCGAGGCTCAGGCTGACAGCAGAGGCACCAGCCACCTCCTCACAACATCACAGCAGCGCTGTGGCGGGACAGGTGAG
>CALSBV010010690.1:4925744-4952614 GCA_943590825.1 Bovichtus diacanthus | reverse complement strand
TTTTTTTTTGTAGCCCCATTTATTGATTCATTTCTAAAAGTGTATGAACTTTTTCGATCTGTCATGAAAGGAAACTAACTTCTTTTTATTCATGAACAGTTGATTTTCTCTTAGTCTTACCTATTATTTAAAAAAAAGTAGATGGGCATGAACAACTTAACTGTTTCAAGAAATCCCATTTCTGCCAGCGCTGACGCTGTTGCGGTTCTATGGGTGATGGGATGTTGGCGGTTCCAGTGTTAAACAGATCAGTTGCTCTTCTTTGTGTTGCTGACACAGCGGCTGCTCAAGTGTTTGAGTGTTTCCTGTAGTATTACACCACACTCGTTACCACTAGTAAAGCACTGGTGTAACCCAGTCAACCTGCACTGACAGCTTAAGGATTCCAACTTTATAGTACAATAAATATACACCCATTTGTCTTAATGGGTATTTACAATGCAAGGTATTTTCTGACAGCCTACATAAGGCTCCATATAAACATTGAACATTCCAGAGATGTAGGTGTTTTAACATGATTAAATGCTTCGCTTATCGTAAGCCCGTCTCTCAAATTAACTGACTCTGATACATTTAACAACAACTTAACTTCATTAATCAATCAAGCAGGCTGTCGTTCACTGGTTACAGCATTTCTCTGTTGTTGTATTCTTTGCACAGTTCTCACTGAGAGACCATACTTTATACGCCAGAGGACATCACTAAGAACTTTTAATTGCACAGCCACAGTATGTTCCTTAAAATGTCGCAATCACTGCAAAATTCCATCGCTATAAAAAAACAAAAAAACACTCACGAGAGAGAAGGTCACTGTGTTCACAGGCTAAAGCCGGTCACTCGAGAGATGCATACTAAGGAAGAGAGAGAGAGAGCCGCCTCGATGAACAGACAGGGAAGCCATAATGACAAAAGCGTAGGAATCTAAGATACAGTCGACTGTAAACGCTCTCCATTACGTTAAATGACTTCATTACAATAAGGCTGTGTTCAACCACCCTCTGTGTTTCAATGAGTTTAACTGTGCAACGATTCGTTGAAGTGTGCTCAAGTAATAGGGCTTCAGATGCAGCCTGTGGTATTTACACTTATCCTCTCAATGTGCCGGCTCAGGACTGCCAAAGAGTATTTGTACCTGCGCAGAGCACCTGAATATGCACACGTATGCGCACACACAGAGACACACAGCTGCATCACACTGATACGACCAGTCCCTGCCTTTCTCTGAGCTTATTAAGACATTGAAGCTTTTAGCACCTAGCAGCACTAATCCTATAGCCTTATGCTCACTGGTACTGAAGCCAAATGGCCTTATACACAGGACCTCTCGCTCTGTCTCTCCCTCCCTTTCTCCCTCTCTTTCTCTGTGTGTGAGTGTGAGCATCTGTGACTGTTTGTGATGAATGGACGAGGGGGAAAGAGGAGAGGGGTGAATGTGAGACATTGCACCACTGAGGTCAGTGAGGAGAGAGAAAAAAGAAGAGAATGAACAAGGGATGCAGAGACGAAAAGAGGGGACGCGTGTGCACGCGTGTGTGTCTGTGCGTGGCGGGGGGGTAGTTGCACATGAGTTGCATAAAAAAGCACCACATGCACTCTGCCCCTGCATTTATGTCCTGCTTGTCAGGCATGCAGAGCGCGCCTGTGCCTACGCGCGTGTGTTTGTGTTATTGTGTGCGCACTGGCGTGTGTTCGTGCATGCGTGTGCAAGGCCGAGGTAGGTTAAACTTGTACTTGTGAAGTGTTCCCAGAAGAGATTAATCATCCTGTGCTGGAATGCAGCATCGCGGTCATAAATCATCACCTGACCCCTCTCTCTCTCTCTCTCTCTCTCTCTCTCGCTCTCTCTCTCTCTCATTCTCTCTCTCTCTCTCTCATTCTCTCTCTCCCTCTCTCTGCCACGAGTAGCGGTGGAGACAGGGTAAAAGGAGTGTCATTGCATATCTGCAGTAAACAAACAGCCCACAGCCTTGACAGAAGCGTGAAAGGTAGGAAACAGAGCTAACTGTCCAGTACCTGAATCCAACCCAATGATCGGTCAAAATATATGGAAGCCTGTTGATGACAAAACCATAAAAATAATATGGAATAAAAAAATCACAATAAGAGTTTTTTCTCTAAATCAAGATATGAGAGGAAATCAAAAAACAAAACTGTAGGTGTAATTGATGTTTTGAGCTGATAAGAATAATTATGTCATAATATTTAATATTATAATATTGTGTAGGAAGCATCTTACATATGTCAGTAAAGTTTGTACGCTTGGCATGTGAACTGAGCCTTGAGAATACCGTAAAAAAACAACCATCAGACTGAACATTGTATTTACGATGTACGAATTTGGAAATTTAAACCTTCAATACCGACATTTTTCTGTTCCAGGACGCAAACTCTACTCACTTGTATGAAGGGAGATGAGCCACATGTCCGTCTACCACCCGGGTCATGACATTCCTTACATGCCAACTTGGTATATGAAACACAAAGCTAATTGACACTGAATGTTGGCAATTAACGTAAATCACATTACAAATTCATCTAATATGAACCTAACTCTAAGGATACCAGCAATCCATAAGATTTGGCTTGAAAGTAGTGGAGGGAGTCAAAACAGCTGGAGAAGTTTGAGAGAGCACATTTAGAATTGTACATGAAATCAGAACGTTGTACCATTTCGCTTTGTAGCCTAACAGTTTGATTATTAATGCATAAGTACATTCAATAATTCTTGTGAGGTAGCTATTATGCCGCTTCCTAAGCAGTGACCGTGGTTATGGCAACCTATATTTCCAGCTGCTAGTCAACTGTTCAAGGGCAGGTGGGAGCAAAGAGAAGCTGTTGAACAAATGTTTGGATCAAACCTTTAGACTTCCCCACTCCGATAGTGGCAAAATGTAGCTAGACTCAAGTCAATGCTACACGGTGCATTTTGCAACTCAGGTTGAAGAAAAGAGCCTTCCTTGGTTATGTTCAAGTACAGTAAATAGATTTTGGAATATTAAAAATTCAACAGCCGAGTTTCATTACTTTTCTGAGCCAATTCCCTTTCCCTTGTGGAGTGGGAAAATATCACAGTTTATTAAATTACTTCTCTGAAAAGTCTCTGGGGATGCCATCTTAACTCCCGTCCTCCTTCACAAGGCCATTTTAGACTGTAACTAGGCATGTCTGCTTAGAAAGAGAGACAGAGAGAAAGGGAGAGGGGGTAAGCAATAGAGGGGATGAAGGTACACTAAATTTCCTGAATTCATTGGCTGCCGCAGAGAGTTTGTGGTTATTCTATTGGCTGTGAAAGGCATGGAATCGAATGATCCCACAAATCAAGAGTAGGGGAGTTAGAGTACAGTAAATGGAGAAACCACAGTAATTCCTAACTGGAATTGCTAGTGAAATGCTAGTGTGTGTGCTGGCGTGTGTGTGTGCTTGGATGCGTCCCTTTGCTGACGTGTCCTCGACTAGTCAGGGTTATAGCAGAAGGCTAATGAAACCTCAGTTGAAGTGTAATAAGAAGTGCAAACGTGCAAGGATATTAAGCAAGTTTACTGGCACAAAAGATCCTCAAGCATCATCAGTGGTTTCCTCAAACACACGTCCTGTCGGACTCTAAAGGAGCAAAGGGTCAGGGCTTGATGAGGCCTGTAGGCTTAAGCAATGAATAGGCACTACTGTTTTTGAGCATTACTCAATCAGCCACACCTCCCTCTAAAAGGGCAGCAGAGGACAAGTCCTCTTTTCTCTGCATTTTTCAGAACAGAGACAGAAAGAAGAGGCAGGAGAATTTGTAATTTGTATTGGAGACTACTCGTCTCTTCACACTGATGAGAAATGGTTTGAAACGAAAACCCTGCACTGCAGGGCCAACAGACAGAGGCTGTCCGTGGTTACTTTTTATATAAGCTAGTTCTGCAATATCAGCCAAGAAATTCAGTTTGATTCACTGTGGCCTGGAAATGTTCAACAGGCAATTTGCTTGCTTTTGCATCCTCAATGGGTCCAAAGTTCCTTTACAATGGGATCAGCCTTCACCCAGTCTGCACCCCAGCAGGTATCATTTCAACCGACAGATGATGAGCACCAACCTGTCACTCATTAGGCCATTAGGGCTACAACCAACGATATTTCTTTTTCATTAATCTATTAATCATTTTGGCAAAAAAATGGGATTATATGATCAAAAAGAGTAAGATGACGTCTTAAAATGTTAAAATGCAAAACCACAACAGAGTCAGTTAACTATCGTATATGATAACTATAGAAAATCGAATTGATTGAATGATTGAAACGCTTATCAAAATACTTCATTTTCGATTTGTCAACTAACCCTTTGGAACCCAAGGCGACATCAGTCTTTCTGAATCAACCCCTGAAGTTAGTGACAGAGGACCTCACACCCCATGCTAAAAGTCTTGGTACTAGCCATTATCCCAGAGAACAAGTGGGCACATGAGAGACTTTATTTTCTCTCAACGTAAATGCAACCAGGATGCTCACAACAAAGCGCCACGAGCATGTGAGGAGGATGAGTTAAAACCAGTCGGTCAGCTGTCAGACAGATGTAGTAAATATCATCCCACCCTGTCATCTCTTCCAACACAAAAACCCACAGGATCCATGAGCATGGTAATCCAAGATGAAGGCTGCTCGCTACAAGCGTCACTTTCTCTAAAGCACAGCGAACGCCGGGTGTCACACGCCAAACACTTGAGAACACACATGCATACACACGCCGCACTCCATGGAGCACTGCAGCCCCTTGAAAGAGAACTATAGGCCATAAAGGTCGCAAAGAATATGTAAGGGACATGTAAGTCTTCGAAAAACTGCAAGTAACCAAACAACATATACTGCAAAGTAATGCATCTGAAAGCTGGAGCCAATGCAGGAATGCACTGTACCAGTTAGGGTCTGATAATGCTGGCTCCAAAACATAGCAGACTATTATGTATTCGAAATTGTCTCACTGGCTAATTATACATATAATATGCATCTTGGCGGCAATTTTGAGAGTCATTGTTCCAATAAAGAAACATCCAGAGCTCTGTTTCAGCAGCAGTGCATTACACGCAATGATCCACTGTGTTTACCTTGATTAAATCATGCGCAACCCACCGGCAACCACAAAGTAACAACATCTACACAATCCATTTTCCCATCCAAAAACAAGCCATCTTTCCAAAACTGCTTGGAATAAGTGAAATTAGACTTTTAATAACTTGTGAAAAGATGTAATACAGCAGCACATTTACTCTAATTGTTTTTGATTACGTTTTATGGGGCGAGTCAATTGATGCAATCATAAAAAAAAATTTTAAACGGTTGGATCAAAACATTGTTGCTATACAGGTATGGAAGGGATATCACTCAAAATGTATTCAATTAAACCTGGTAATCACTTAAGATTCAAAAAAGAAACATGTAAACATCTTTTTAGTTTCACTTTTATCGAAACCCAAGCGACAATTCTTCATAAAACTATAGTTGATGTCATCAACCCCTTTTTTACACTCTGTGGTTTTCTACCATTTACCCACCAATTAATCAATTACGACAATTTATGTAATTTGCTCCTTCATCAGCAACTCCTTGTAATTTTAGCTTCTCGAAAAAACCACAGCATGCCATTCCATATGTCTAGGCAAGCTCCCCGAAGGAGCACAATTAATGTTGAAAGTTGAAATGTTGAAATATGAAACAGAGAGGACAATGAAGCATGAATGAATCAAATTGAGGAGTAGACTGCCGGAGCAGGGCAATGTGGCGGGGGAGACGCGTTAGACGCAGTAGAAATGATCATTGAAAGTCCTCCTGACACTGTTGTACCTCATGGCCCCCCAAAAAGCTGCTCTGCAGGAGGCCAACCCAGGGCAGCCTAATAGGAATGAAACCATTCCCGCAGTAGTTTTATTTTCTGGATGTGGATTTATGACACTGTGTTGATTGTATTTTTGGCTCAAAAAAGCCATGAAATAGCTGAGAGGGGCAGTAGGACAGCCAGAACAGCCGATAATAGAGCTAAGCTCGTATTTTTCTATTTACCGGCACGCACTGACAATTACATCCAGAGTATAAACAATGTCACAACCCTCTCCGGATTCTGTCACAAAGACCATCATTTTCACCCTCTTCTCCTCCCTCTAAAGGTCAGTGTTCTTAGTTAATCAGTAGTGACAAGAGGCTGTTTCTGCTTCCATTACCACCTATCCTGTCCTGGACCAAATGATAAGATGTTAAAGTCTAATGAACCGTACAACAGCGGTGTTTGCTATATTTCAAAAATGATTTTACCTGATAAAGTAACAATCATGCCCTGAACTCTTTTTTTTTTTTTTCCTTTTAGCGCTGCATCATTCAAGACCGGCTTGTGAAAATGGCTTAATAACAAAAAAAAAAAAATGGGACTTTTAAGCTGCAGATGTGTAGATCTGCTGGGGATAATTGTGTGCCTTATCCTCTCTTAGCAACTTCATAACAAATAAAAAGTATAAATTTAGCCCCCCAAGACTCAATCTGATGGATTTAATGTTGTTTTTTTTGTTAAACTTGCTAATGTTGCTATGGTTGCACAGTCTGTGGCAACTGTGCTAAGCGTTTCACACCTTGTTAAATTGTCCAGGTAAAGAAAAGAAAAAATGAAAATTGTGCAGAAAAAAGTTGTTTACAAAATGAATCCAGTCAACGCATTAAATCACACAAAGCCTACACATAACGGGCACTTTACAGCCTCTCAGCTAATTATACCCGAGAGACATATAAACAACGCTTTTTTTCATGACATCAGTTCACATGCTGCAATGTAGTTATCACAGACAGAATTTAAAACAATGAACACAATGATTTAGTGGTTGAAAGGGACTTTTGGCTCGGAATCGGCAAACAAATTGCAGTGGCCTAGTCAAAAACATTCAGCCCACCATGCTGGTTCATTATCCAACACTGAGTGGGTTCTGAATTGGTTGGGAAGGACAAAATGTATAAGCTGGGCACTCCGTACCAATGTGGGTTCACGCCTGTAGCGCGAAAATGGCAAAGTGAACGCGGACAGCGCTATCTGCACGACGCAGGGCAGAACGCAGCGGAGGGGTCACACTGGGTACAACTGACCTCAGAACAGCCCCTACACCCCCCGACGGTGTTTGTTTGTTTGATGCGCGAGCCTGTCTGTATGCGTGTGCATATGCATTAGGGTTATTGTGTGAAGCCTTCAGTCTTTAATCCCCTAATCTGCTGAACCCTGGAAATCACTGCAGTCATCTGTCAGCTGGGTCATAGAGGGCCTACAGGGTTCAACACACGCATGCACACAAACAAACACACACACACACACTCGCTCAATGATGGTCATTTATTCAACAGGGCCAGCCTCATTTCAGCCTAATGAAGATTGATGCTGCTCTTTCCAGGCCTCACAGGTGTTGCAGTGAAATGTATTAATACGTAACCCACATAGAGGAAGAAGAGAGAGCGGGAAAGAAGGAGATACATTAACAGAGAGAGATTCTCTCTTCCATCATAGTGTGAATCAACAGAATATCCAGCATAAAAGTCAATCAACATAATATATATCTCCATGGTAACGGCACCGGAGTTAATCTTGTTGAATAGTAGGGACGGTCCCACAAGGACAAGAACTCAGAGAACCCACAGTGCTCAGACCCTTGAGTCAAAGCTAAACCTCTCAGGCCTGTTTGTGTGTGTCTCTTTGTGTGTGTAGCCGTGCCAAACGGGACACCCTGAGGGCTCGTCTGGAGATTGTGGTTGACACGGCCTGCTGCTGTCCAGCGTGAGCTCCTATTAGCACTTAAGACTGTGCCTTGCTAGACATACCCCCCCCCGACACACACACACACAGACACCAACACACACACACACTGGTAATAATGATTATGCTTGGCAGGTCGCTAAAGTACACGATGTGCACTTACATGTGTTTAAATGTGTGTCCGGAATGATCGCACGCCAAACTGAAAGCTTTGCTTCTTCTTCTTCTTTTTTCTTTTTTGATGCATATGCCTCTGTCAAAAGCTCACGAAGGAGGGATGGATAGTGCAAGAGAGATCAAAGAGCGTGAGAGATCACACCATTCGCAAGTGGCCTTGAAGAGAGCTAAAGGTGGAGGAGGAGCAGATATAGCAGGGCCACCGAGAGAAACGGGTATGGGTTAGATTGAAGTGTGACTCTCAGCAGGGCGTCTCATCATCAAGATCCGCGTGGCATCCGTGTTTTCATGTCTCAAGGTGGGGATAGCTGCAAGGCTCTGGCATCTACAGCTGGTATGTTGGCCTCCTCCCTTGACACACATCTGACTCCAAAAGGTGTTTTTTTTCTGATGCAACCTTCAACTTATTGCAAGCATGTGACATTAAATCCTTAACTGAGAGTCACACTCTCTGAGTGAGCGGCTTCCTGCAGGGTTATGGTCGTCGCTCACGGCAGCTCAGAGTGGAGCCAGCTGGGCTGTGGCTTTCAGCCTCTCTGTGTCACCAAAAAACACAGAGCATGGCAGCAGAGGAAGGATATTAAAATTCAGTACAACACGCGCACCTACCTACACTGCCCGGACTTTTTTTTTTAGCCGTCCACAAAGCGTAATACCATGCATTATTTCTAATCCAAGGTATGGCAACATGTGAGCAAGTTCCTAAAATATTAATGACTGGAGGAAAATAAAAAGGCCAGTATAGAAATCGGTGCTTTTGAACAGATACACTCTGTGGAATGTGGAGAGAGGCAGCACTGCGCGACAGGAACTGTGGACGCATAGCCGCGACACAGAGACGTGGCCTTTTGGGGAGAGGAGGTAATGACAGGTCAAGCGGCCAATTAAAGCCCACCAGTAACTCCATTGTTGTCGCGATGACGAGAAAGCATGTTTTTTTTTTGTTTTTTTTCGAAGGGCAAACTCACTTTATCACGCATGTACGGAGAGCGATGAGATGAGGATGCTGCGCTGCGGTAGCCGTAAACGCGTCAGGAACTAAAAGGTTATCCGGAGCTCCTGCCGCTCTTCGCGACAGGTCTAACATGTCCCCTTGACCCTTTAAAGAAAGGAAGCCCTGCACAGCCTGGAAATGTTTTTTTTTTTTTTTTTTTTACACGTATCATTGTGTTGGCATACCGCGCAAACCTCTCAAACCACAAACTCCATAGCGATTCATATAAGGTCATCCCTGCTCAGGGACTATAAAGCAGGCAGCTGGACAAAATGACACATAAACGGCACTGCGGACACACGAAGGAAGCCCCGTGTGACCAATGCCAGTCAAGTGCATGATCACACGAGGACCACAAATGTTATTACGACAAAAGACACCTCAATGTCACCGCTCTGCGCTGCCCTCCCCGCGCTACTTGCCACAAGAACTGATTGCGCACACACACACATGTGGCGGTGGCAGAAGCTGGTGTGTAAACAACAAGAGCGCGTAAGCATCATTTCCATTGGAATATATTTGAAATATCACGTACCTGTTTTGTTTTTTTCCCCTGCTATGCGCGGCACTCACTGCATGATCCTCCTTCTTCCAACTTGAACTTTTCCCTTCGCTCCAGTCGAACAGCCCGAAGCTACTTGACACTTGTTTATTGCATACTTTTCTTTGCACTGTCTGTCCTGGCAAGCCGCTATTGCACGCAGCGTGAGATGAGAGCACGGGGGTTGAGCTGATGGAGAGGAAAGGCTATAAGCTTCCAGTACAACATCTCACCAAATCGGGGGGAAATCAAACGGAGCAATCCATTCTGCGGTGACGGTCGTTATAGGGTATAGTGCTGACTGGAAAAGATGGAGCCACACCGGATGAAGGGCAGCTGTGCGCAAACGGCACGTCTTCCGTTGATTCTCTTCAGACCTGAGAAACGGCGGGCAGGCGGGCATGCTCAGAACGTGAGCGACGGCCGATCGGCTAAGGCTGCGCGCAGCAGCATCCAGGGAGCGACCATCCACACACAGTATAGAGCAATGACCCAAGCTCGCGGAGCGCGCGTTCACGTCCAGAGCCAAGTCAATGGTCATTATTAGTGCATGTGGAGAGCAATCCACTGTGGCTACAGCTGCATCCCTCCGGGATGACATGCAGGAATCATCAGCAATTAAACAATAAAAAAATGCAGTCTGTAATGGGATATGCTTGTCCTTAACTGAAAATTAGTGCAAATGTAAAAAAAAAAATGATGATACAATATATCCTTTATTTTCATTTGATTCTATTATTATATTCATTATCATAATTTGAAGGAAAAATATATATATAGCTAACTGTTTCATCATTCTGTGATACCCTAGTGAATTTGATAATTTGCATGTACTGTATTCAAGGAATTAAAGGTCAGCTCCATTATACCAAATGGTCTACAGCAACATTGTCACATATATTTACAGCCTAACAGGCAACGTTGACTCTCGCTGTATTTTCCAGCCTGCTTTGGGTGTTATAGTACCCTCCTTCCACGGCCTAGTGCTCATTACAGTGGTCCTCATGCATCTCTTTTTAAACAGTGCACCCACTGCACTGCAGGCTACTGTTCACATTAGCACACTGCCTAATGGGCTTTCTCTGTATTAGCAGCAGCAATAGAAAGGTGCAATAACAGAAGCATGCAATTATGCACCATAACTAGGGAAAACATTGTTAACTGTTACCCTATTGCCTCTCACTCTCCAAGCTGTAAATGCATATTTCCCAATGGAGGTATGATAATAACACCCGCTTATTTGAAAACACCTTGTAAGGAGAACCTTGTGGCTCTTTGATAAAGATTTCATTTCAGAGGCATTTTTATGCATAACTGGGGATCGGCAGGGGACATAAACCTCCCACTTCTGGCTTTATTTATTTATTTATTAACTATTTCATTTCCACCATAGATTTATTGATTAGGACAAATAAGGCTTATAGCTTACAGGATAAGTACATTCTCGAAGCCTAGATGCGATTGGAATTCACAGATGGCACAGTTAAATCTAGAGCGAAGGGTGAAAGGAATGAGGGGCGAATTATCGGATCTCTAGTGGGTAACACAGGTGCAGTTTATGAGATGAAAAATGCAGATGAGGGTAAGATGGCGTACTGAACAATTTTTAAGTCCCCATGTGATAACCTCAAAAAATAACTCTGACTTGGGCCCATGGTACCCATTCTTAATCATGCAGGTGCAGCTTGTCCGGAGCTTTAGAGTTTCCCCACGCTGTCCATTGTGGAGTTTTGTTTTCTTAAAGATAATGAGCTGAGTGTAGCTCCTCTGAGACAACATACAGCTTGTTGTCAAAAATGTTGATGTTGTAAAATGGACTGCTTTTATAGAGCGCTTTTTCTAGTCTTTGCGACCACTCAAAACACTTTTACAACAGCATTCACACGCAGGCGTAAAACCCATGTAGGCAGGACGAGGTACCACCTGCTCATCAGGAGTGATAAACCTTCACTCACGCTCAAGCTCACACACCATTGGTCACGTCATTGGGAGCATTTTGGGGCTCGGTGTCTTGCCCAAGGACACGTCAACATGTCGACAGCAGGGGCCAGGTATTGAACCACCAACCCTCCACTCTACCGCCTGAGCCCCTGCCGCTTTTATGGGTTTTTACCACTCATATAAACTGTTATTCCACAAACCAAGAATATTTTAATGAAATATAACAGAGACATTTTGCAGCCCTGCATTGACCCTCCTTGGGGTGTTAGTGGGGACTGGAGAGTAACGATGTCAGCAGAATTAAATCTGTCTTTTCCATCCGTCTGCACTTAAGTCCTTACACATGGACACACCTAGAGATTAGCACTAATATGTCCTATAACAGGCCAACACTTAGCCAGTGAGCATAGATGTGGAGACCGGCCAGTGAACAAACCCAGATTAGATCGCCCAGAAGCTGCAGCTACGGGTGGCTGACCAGCACATTGCTCATCGGTTTAAAATCAACCTCCGAGTAGACAGCCGCCAGCTTCTGCCTACAGTCTGCCCATGTGCCTACTCTTGCCATAATGCAGGATCAGCTGTGGCAATCCTCCACACTCTCTTTTAACACATTAGGGCACACCAAGGGCCTCTGGTGGTGTCTAAAATACCCACGTCAATTCCTTTTTTTCTTCTATTTGTTATACAAATGATGTCCCCTCCTCTTAAGGCAAGCATCGATAATAATTTTTAGCTAATAATTCCATTCCATTTCTTACACACCCCTCATGCCCGTCCCTTCGCCTTGTGCCATAATTAGAAACCACCATCTTAAAAAGTGATGGATCATCATAAAATCTGACCCTTGGATGAATTGCGTTGCTCGAGACTGGCTCAAATGAGGAAAAAATAATCCCGAGGCGAGTTGTAAGATTCTCTGCGTGTAGATGAGTTAGCTGACCTTTCTCTATCACAAGCCAATATTAGCACAAGCCATTATAACCTATCAAAGCCTAATGCTTATAGCCAATACTCAGGGGTCCTCGAGCCTCACAGCGAGAATTGCGTTCCCGGCCCTATCTCCACCATTACAGGCTGCACGGTGTCAGAGGTTCCGTTTAACCTTGTGCGATGAGTTCTCTCCCATACATCTATCACCATCATATGCACACCCTCAAGGGTTAACCCTCTTCGCAGTGTGCATCTGTAGGAGTATATGTGTTCCTTGCTAGCACAGAGAAGAAGATGCATTATACTCTTAATTATATAATCAATTCCATTAATTCTCAAAATGGAAATTAGCTAATTAAAGGATCTGAACTTATAGAATTAGCACTGATTAGCTAGCTAAGCACTACCACTGCCCTCTGGATACTCCCTTATTAAACTATATTAACAGTACCTTTATCACTATAGTGGTAATATAATACATGAATTATAGCTATTCAAAAAAAGTATAAAAAGAATGAAAGAAAACCTAATATGTAGTTGCTTTTAGTCAACCAAGATGAGCAAAATGCAGCAGTAATATTCAGAGTAATGGATGTTAGGCAGAGAGTATCTTAAGCCAATTTGTCCCCACACTAACCTTTGCTTCCCCAAATGAAGCTGATTATTTAAGACCATATTAACAGGCTTTCAGGCATTTCTTTCAGTCGGTTTTTTCTCTGTCTGTCTGCTTGTTTTTCTTTTTAGTAAATGAAGCTTTGACTTTGTATTTCTGCTCCCGTCATTCCTCGCTTCTCTCATCTCTCCCTCAGAGCCGTAAGTGCCCCCGCTGTAGTGGGAGCTGGCTGATGTGAGGCAGTAACAGGTACATCAGGGAGCAGGAGAGAGTGCTGCAAGAGGAGGGGAGCTGCCTTGGTTTGGCACGCCAGTCTGACGAAATTACATCAAGCAGCGGGGGGCAAATGAGCATTTACAGTATATTTGAGGGGTATGCGATATGTGTGTGTGCACGTTCACATGTACGCAGTGTGTTTTTCAGGGAGAAGCATTAGATCCATCGGCATGAGTCTAGAAGCTTACAGGCAGCTTACAGAGCAGCAGGGGGTTTGTGGCAGGGGGTAGTGGAGAAGGAGGGGACTGGGGTAAGACATGAGTGGAGGGGGGTGTGGAACGCCGGAGGGCTTACAGAGGAATAGGGCACAGCTGGTTTTTAATTGAGTCTCCCCCCCTACTAGACGGCGCACACATACACACACGCTCGTATTTTTACTCAGCAATTTCCCAGCTGATGGCTCAGAGGAGCTAAACACTTCGGTATGGCAGCAGCCTTCATACAAAACCCTCCACATGGGCTCTGTTTTGGTCGTGTGACTGATAAAGCCCTCCACCAATCAAGGCCTCTGACAGCTGCATGCTCCCATGAATCTTAGCGCTCGGTCTCGACACAACCCCGAAACAGCCTGCCACCTGCTGTACCTCAGCTTGAGATCTCAGCTGGGAGGACCAGTCCCACACAGAAATTCAAACGTTCACTTTTTCTGAACTTTATGGCTAGTTATGAGGTATGACTCAGCATGATACATCACTTTAAGAACTAATTTCACAGGAGAAGTTTGTGAAAGATTGTTTTCATTTCTTCTCAGGCAATTATACGGTCATTTACTTTCTCACAAAAGTGATTTAGCATTATTCTAAATCCTCATACAGTCAGAGCTTATACTCCCCGCCAGCTAACTAGGCAGCTAAAGCAAGAGAGCTCTAACAAGTCAACACTAGCTGGTGAGATAGCTACCTAGCTGGAGATGAGGCAGAAATGTATTTACTGATAGTTCCCTAGCTGTTGAAAAATATCAAATTTTTCATGAAGTTTGTAATTCAGTTTTTTATTGTACGTAACTTAATGAGGCAGAAGCTGAATCCAATCATGACTAGGTGACTATCTTAGCAGAGTGACAGTAGCTTCCGTCTCTTTAGTTACCTTTAAATCACATCTCAATCTATGACATTCTCAATTGAAAATGTATATTACTTTCAATATAAATATTATCAGTAGCTGGAAAGACAGACACATGGCAAAACCTTAAAAACATGTAATCCCTATGGACTACGGATAATGAACATTTTATTTATGTATAATTAAAATGTGTGCGTTATCAAGTTATCATAACCTCAAATGGCCTATTTCCCCACTTTGTTTCCAAATTATGTAAAAGCATCAGAAAACATAAATTGCCTCAGATTTACCAGTAGTTGTTGTAAAGTGTTGGTCCATGTGATAAAAAACACCTGTCGTATGGAAGTGATAGCAAGTTGCAATCCGTTGTTTTGATTTTTTGACTGTGGGAATACTTTCAATGTTTACATGAACAGATTGCACATTTAACACTTAATTAGCAAGATGTACCGGTACTTATTCCGCCGCCATTATTGCTCTGTATTTTACGAGAAGATATGTTGTTACTATAGGACCCATACTGTGCTGAGCAGTTGGTGCTGTAAATGCATCGCAGTGCGATAACATGAGGTCGGCAGTTCAAATCCACGGTACAGCTACCATACAAACTGTTAGAAAGTCAGAAATTGCATTAAATGTTGGCCCACAAAATAAAAGACCTATCTGTTGTCAGTGCAAACAGCTCAAGCTCTTATTTCCGTGATGCAACGCGAGAACAAAACAAACAACAAGAGCGCTTCTTTGTTTTAATGAGTTGTGAGAAAATATGTGATGTATATTTTCAAAAGAATGTGCACAGGGATTGGAGCACTAACTACGATGTTGCCTCTCCTAGATTGTATCAAGGCGCTAACACATTTCCTGTTCCAAGCCCCAAAACATAAAATAAGCTGAACGATATAAATCGTCAACAACTTGTAATGATGCGATGATCTCAACAATTATCTTTGCTTCCTGTAACTACACAGATGCAGACAGTAATTGTTGCTCACAGTGAAAAATAACTCCAGTTTGTAGGTGTTGTTGTGAAGTAATGCATGCCAATGCTATTAGCGCTGTATGGGTAGACATGGTAACAGTGCTCAAAACCCAGCTGGTGCATTAACTCACTAATGTGCTCTTGGTCCTCTGTGTCTTACTTCTTGACCGCATCTGAATGCTGTCAGGAGCCCCTTTCGAGCTCTGCCCATGATATGCCAATTTCCGTGCGTACACACAAAAGCGTACATGCACACACACGCACACACTTGTGGACTCACACAGATAAGATGAGCCCCATTCCACTTCGTCTACATTGCTCTTTCACAGTGGAGGAGTTGACACCACATGACTGCTACCTCATTAGAGGCTTTAGCCCGTGAGCTAACAGGCCACAGAGACAGTGGGCCATGCCATGATTGCTAATTATAATAATAACAATAACACTGCCTTAGGATGCTACTTGCTTTTCTTTTCAATTAATTTTATCAGATGCACTCAAGGGGAAAGAAATGGAAGAGGCAGAGGGAGGGGGGCGACCGCCATACACTGGCTCTATAGGAGGGAAATGATGTGTTTATTCTACATACTTGGCCAGATGACAGGCTGTATAATTGCTGCCAAATGACAATGGCTAACCTGCTTTTGAGTAAAAATCATTACTGTATGACGATATTGTTGATCTGACTGATATTATTTGCTGTATCACCAGCTGCAGATAACTAAACCTGCTGTAATTTTCCAATAAATGTGACATACAGAGGGAGCGTCTTTGAGCCCTATGAGAGGGCTGATGTTTGCCTTAGATACGGAGGTCTTGTTGAGCTACACTGAAGTGAAGATGTTTCTGAGTGGAAGCCGTGGCCATCTGTGAGATATTGCTTTTGATATTCCTCAACTTTCCCCTGGATCAGAGTTCAGCCGCTGCTATTTCATGTCATTATGTTCGGAATAGATAGCAGTCATCCACAGGTGCCTCTCCGACACCGATACTGTTCATCTCCTAAATCTGAACATCAGCATAAAAATGTACACACTGACTCATAGCCAGATTGCTTTGTGACAATGTATTCAGTTATGATATGTATATCCTGGAGAAATGTATAATTTATTTTGACAGCAGTATTGCCATTCCCCGGCACATACTGTAACCACCGGGGTAAAACCACTATTCTCACTCTGCCGCGGTGAGATTTCAAAACAACAGGAGGAACTTCAGAAGACATATGCTCCCTGCATTGTCTTATAGAACAGAGCTTGAAGAAGTCGTAGAAAACAGTAAAGTTGATTAACGCAGGGTTAGAGATTGTAAGGACAAAAGTCAACTAATTACAATTGCACCCATGAGTCAGTTTGGCAGTTTGGTATGTATTGGTAGGTTGGCAAGCAGCACACTAGAAGTCCCGTTGCAGTGAAGTTGTAGGGTTTTAAACCTTACAACGCCGATCAAAACCAGCTGAGTCCTGAATTACCACTGACAAACTTAAGCAAACCAGCAAACTGTGCTGCCAAGCAGATAGCGTCTCGGCGCTCCTGTGCAATTTGTACGTATTTAAATGAGGTAATATGCATACATTTAGTGCAAAATTGGCCCCTTTATATGCAAAAGAGCCTCATTGCAAAAACAGTCCAATTCATAAAGATCAGTGCTATTAGCCACATACAGTTACAGTGAAATTATTAGTCGGTGGTAACTGAAGCGCGTATATAAAGGGTGTCTGCTCAAATTCATTTACTGTTGGATACAGGGACAGCATGCAATGACTGTTGTGGAATGAAAAATAAAGGAACACATGTCATTTTTGAAAATACACGAGAGAGAAAAAAAACGAGAAGAAAATGAAAGAAAAATGATGTAAACTAATAAAAACATTATTTCTTCCCTAGCCATCCTCTCACAAATCCAGGGCTTACTTTTCTCTCTTTCTTCTCTCTTAATTGCCTTCAGGAGGTTTAGATGAAAGTGGCAATTTGGCAAGCCCCTCCTGACAAGACCTCTGGCTCAGGCTGACTCTCACTCCTCACAACCGACGCATTGGCCTCAAGCACATGTATACTTTGCCACACGGATAATTGCAATCAGACGCAAAAAAGGGTTTATTTCACTCAGCTCCAAAACTTTATTCCCGTGATTGCGCTGTAATATTATTGGCGCAATATCTTTCATAGATGGGACCTTGAGAAGGGGCAGGAAGCGGGTGCAGATGATGTGCTATTCATGTTGACGGCGGCAGGTCCTCTGTCAACATAACTTGTTCGAGAGTAATCTGGATTAATAACTGCAAAATTGCAATTTTGTTGTAAAGTGTTAGTTTCAACTTTATAATAAGACATTGGTGAGGATGCTCTACAGCCTTCCTCTTCAAATTAGAGGGCAAAACCATCAGCCAGCTATATAAGCAGGGGATGTAAAATCCTCACTGGCTTACACCATGGCAACTCACAATATTTTTATACCATTAATTAACTCATTGTTGTGGAAATGTATCATATAGCCTTCTGGTTACACTTTGTCTCTATGAAGGTGTAACTTGGCCTTACAGTGTGTTTCCTCACATTTGTAATACACATCTCTGATGTACCTGCCTGCTGGCATGTGACAGACAGTAAGGCTCTACCTTGTCAAGGAATCAGCAGACGGATGTTAACAGTTGTAATTAACACATCTGCTGTCTCTGTGCCTTTGCTCCCATTTGGTTGACAGACATGTGTATTACCTGTGGTCCTGCCCATGCAATTCTACTGTACTTGTGTTTCTGTATTCTCGGGGTCGGATTCTTGCAACACTCGTTGCTGCAGGTTATCTGTCCTTTCAATTAAGAACGATTAGTTCTGTTGAACACTTCCAACTCTTCGTTAAATAACAGCAAAGCTCTAACTTCTATATTTCTTAATTTCTTACCCAAAGGTGATACATTTTTTCAATTACCACCACACTCATTAGCAACTATTTCACAAACGATCAGTAATAACGTATGTAGCCTTTATAAATACCCCTTATTGTGATGTGGTAAGATCGTCATTTTGCATGGTCAGGAAGCAGGCCGGTTGGAAGCAATTAAGAATCTAATAATATATTCAGTGTGACAGTGCAAGTGGACCAATATGTCGTTTGTGCAGATGGCTGTGGGGAAACATTATCTCTGCTCGTATACTGTTCTTTCACGCTAAACGTCCAGCCAAGAGGGCCAATGATAGTAAACAATGTCTATCAAAAGTGAATTACTGTCGCTCTCTGTGTTAACATCCGTTCTTCTTACTTGATCTCTGTTCCTCGCAAACAGGGAGAAGCTAAGTGAAATGGGACATGTGCCAAAACAATTTCTTTAAGTCAGTTTAATGCTGCAACTATACCAAAATAAAAGCAAAAAATAAAAACCATTATCAAACACTGTTTTACAACGACTAAAAACCCGCACAAAGGGAATGCTTATTACTGGGAAGCAAAGATGACACATCCACCCGATTGAACTAAGAAACAGAGAGAGGGATGAAAACATACTGTAAGGGGAAGAAAAAAAATATATAATTAGGTATAAGCCCTGTCTTATTTGCATGATCTCAATTAATGTGCAGTCCATGTAGCTGCGACAGGAACACACCAGAAATCAAATTAGCAGAGATGAGACGGCATCTGTCTTTGGCTCCCATGTCCCTCTGGACTGGCAAGGATGGCAGGGCTGGCTCCAAACAGCCCATTGTTTTCACAAGAGCTTGATGAATGGGTTGATGACAGCATGCTGTATGTCAGTCACAGAAAAAAAAACTTACTCTGGTCGATCACAGGACAGCAGACATATTAGAGAACAAGAGGGTGATTCCATTAAATGCCACATTGTCAGTTACTGTATATACGGGTGGTTGTGGCCATGCAAGCTTAAAAGTCTGATCTTATTAAGCCAATCCCTATTTGACACAAATAGTTGTAATACGTTATCTTTATTGATTGGCCACTAATGACCATTTCTCATTCAATTGCTTGTAGTCATTCAATTTGGCATTGTTTACTGTCTTGTTTTCAGTGTATTGAAACATATGCTGGTAAGACTCATGGACTGTAAGGAATGGACATAGTCATCGATTGGTTTGTGGACAACCATTTTTGAAGCCTCGAGTTTGGTGTTTTGGTGAGAAGTGACACAAGAAGGTGGAGCTAAGTACAACCGAACACTGAACAAGACATTTTCAGGCGTTTTTTATATTAACTTTCATGATCTGAAACCACACTGTGAAAGGCTTTAAGTTCCAAGACAAAAACTCCCAAACCAGACAACACCGTGGTAGCGACCTGTCAATCACAAGGTAGCGACGCCCTAAAGCATACCCTGCTTTAGTGTCTATTTTACTCTAAATGGGACCATAATTTATAATAAGAACATCACACTGTATTGAAGAATAATTGAAACTGGCAATTGAAACCATGAATTCCTGTTTACAATGTTTGTGGAGGTAATAAATCAAGTGAGAAGTGGTGGCATTTTCTCATAGACTTCTATACTATCAGACTACTGTTTGAAACTAGAGAAGCCGTCCCCTTCTGGCCTTTTGAAATAATGCAGGTTTAAGGCACTTCGGTTTTGGCTTCACTTTCCAGAACCAGTCACGTTAGTCTGATATGTCAGACTTTTATGTACAAAGAAGATATAAAAAAATCTGAATGGTAAGCTTATAAGCAATTTTTGACTGACAGGCTTCTCCGACGTTCTGTAAACGGAGACGGATGGAAAAACAAAAAAGGTGTTCGCGTGTGTGAATGTACTCATACATCATACAGCTAGTTGTTGTAAACTGTATTATAATTGTGTCCTTCAGCATTTGTGTGACCCGGTCTACGTTCTCAATTACTGTCCATGTGTGCGCGCAGGTATATTGGAAGGGCGTGTAAATAAGAAAACTGTGTGCCTGTTTGTCGACTGTGTTACCGGCGCTGAGTTTAGCGGATCTTCCCCCCATGGAAATAGGCCAATTTTCTCTGTGAGGTGTCTTGTGACTGCTTTGAAAGAGAAGATGGAGATTCCCTCTAGTTCCAGCTTGGCCAGTAAATGGTGCATGTCTCCTCCCATCAATCACAGAGCTGCACTAACAGACAGCTGGCTGCCTAATATACACCTCCATTAGGAGTATCTGCTCCTCACCAAAAATCATTGGAATCTCAATAGATACTCCAAGTATATGCAGGACTTGTCCCGAGGCAGATTTGCCTGCCGCTCCCAGCTGATGGTGTGAATGAGTGTCAGGATTTCAGTTGACAGTTTTTCTACCTCAAACACAGGGAGCAGTGAATTACATCGCTGAGACTGATGGCTGAAGAAAAATTAAGCCGACAGCTGCAGTATAGAAAACTTTTGTAAAATTATTAGTTACATAAACATAAGTTGGGCAAGTCATTTAAATAATTTAGTGCATCAGTAAATATTTTATATTTACAGTATATCCTCCTATTTCAGCGCTACATTTTCTTCTTTAATGAGTCCTTTGATGACCCCACAAAGTTTGACTGAGCTTTGCTGTGTTTGTCTTGCAGGTTGGTAGAAGGCAAAGTTGAGCGAGTTATTACTCAAACCGGTGTAACCGGTAGTGTAGGAGCTCATAAAGGGCTGTTTTTCCTCTACTCAGCCTTTATCCTCTATGTATTTATTCTGCTTGCCACTACATACGACATTCAAACATCAAACAAAACACTGATAAGTGCACTTTTTGCACACTTATGTTTTGGTTATAACATTGATGTGTGATCTCCTATTTTGCCTGCTTCAACTTTATAAAGCTAGGTAGAAATACATTATAATTTGTGGCATAGGTTAACCAGAACATGTCAGCACAATGCCTGAGATTATTGCTGCTAAAATGCAATTGTTTAGTGATTTCTATTCTCTAAACCCTGCCCCTTTTTATTACTGTTGATACACAAGACACATATATATTTGACAATGATGAAGGTGGCAAATTTGCTACTCAAAATTCTTAGATTAAAAAAGTAAATAAATAATAGGTCTTACGTTTGACACGGAAGTAAACAAAAGCAGACTTATTTCTGGCCAAAAACCGTGAAAACCGTGAATTTCTGTAGCCAATTCCATCAGCTGTAGCTAGCTTTTGTGAGCTAATCCTAATGGTGCCGTGCCATTCTTCCAACGGCCCATTATTCTGGAACCCCAATAGTCTGAAAAATGTCCCATTGGCCCAGAGGCAGATTAGGGTGGGTCATGCCTTTGCCATAGCAGGAAAAAAAATATCAACATCATTCTGAATGATAATTGTGTGCTTCTGTTTATTGCAGGGAGAGTATGTATTTTTGGAGCAATGGGCCTTCGGAACAATGGGCATTTGTTTTTCGGGACGACGGGCTGTCGGACAAATGGGAAGTACTCATGCTAAGATAAATTGGTTGAAAATCTCCATCTCCATCTCCGGTTTACTTTTTATTGTTTCCAGCAGATTTGTTTTAAAACGAGAACAAAGTATCAAATATGCCCATGATGGCTAGATACATGATGATTGTAAAAGGCAGAGGCTTAAGCTGCATGTGCAGGCAAAAAGTCAGTTTGCTTTGTTATAGTACTTTTTTACAAATAAAAAAAGTAATACAATTTTTTTTCGCTCTAACTTTTAGATGGCTTTGAAGCTTACTACAGAAAAAAATACTAGGTACGGCAGCATATGTATTCTTTTTTTGTTAATTAATTAACTTAAACAGTAGGCTATGCTTTACTTTCAAAAAAGAGAACAACGTGACAATGAACACAGGGTGGATAAAATGGTCTAAATACCTGAACAGGTATTTTTCTAACGTAATCTGTAACCCTACAAAATAATGTACTTAGCTAATAACATGACCTTGGAACAAACGCTGGCTACAACCGTACGTCAAAAGCTTAATTCCTGCTTGAAGTGAAGTACTGCGTGTCAAGACTAAACAAGACAAAATGTGTTTGTGCAGAAGGAGAGATAGAAGAGTATTGACTGTCACACCTCAGCCACATCAAACAACCATCATTACTCTTTCAGATAAAATAAAGACACAGAAAAAGGAAACAAACAGCAATTTCATTGCTGTTCTTATGAAATGTGCAATCTGTAAGAAGACACAATGAACACTCCAATCAATACATACCCCTTTCTTCCTGCCGTCTCTCAGTAATATATTGGAAATGGAGTTAGAAAGATTGATTCTGTACACGGCGCTACAGGCCATAGGCAAATTAAATGAAAATGTAAATGAAGACTGCTGTGTTTGGTGTGTTTTCTCCCTCAACTTGTTACTCTGCTCTGAGGCCTCTGCCGTAGCCATTTGGAATTTGGTTAATTTGCTCTTTCACTCCATGAATAAATTCAAACAGAGAGGCAGAAAGACAAGAGTGGGAATGAAGGTAGGGGGTGGATGGTTAGATTGAGATTGTAATCATTATTTAACATTATTAATGCATAGCGTCAGCTATGTGCTGCTCTTAGGAAGAGAGCACAAGTAACAGCCATCCATTTAGGACAGGAGAATATGGCTGAAAGCACAAAGAGGAGAAAAACTTCACGAAAAGGTCAGGAAGCTATTTCAGAAACTGACTGAAAAAAAGCAACCATCTTATGCGAAAACTTGCACAGGCACACACTCGAGTTGAAGTTACACACACAGTGGCTAACAAATACAATTGCCTTTTTTTCAGGGTTAAAGGAAATGGTACTTCAGCTCTGTACAGCCACTCAAGTTGTCGTAAATGGCTTAGGGCGAGGAATTAAAGATTTTAAATCCAAGGAACCTCTTTGTTGTTGATCCAAACAAACTGTGAAACAACTGTTTTGACAGAATAAATCAATAGTTCATTTTCAATTCATTTCTATCTACATCAATCTGACAAAATATTAGGTCTACGTTCTTGGACGAGAGTGATAATGTTTTGAGTGGTAATTTCACGATAATTTTTCATTGAAGAGGGCTCATTAAATTACACCTTTTTCCAAATGAAGAACAATTTATGGGTGATAATATTATAAGAGAAAAATAAAGTTTATTGTTTTTGCCTACGGAAACTGATGCTTTCGATGCATCGTTCATGGATGTTTCAGGGCAATCCATTTGTCAAGACATTTCCCCTCAAAGCCAAGCCCTAAAGGAAAAGTCAGGGGGTCACCAAAGTAATTAGGATACTCTGGGAACTATGAACATCTGGCCCAAAATGTGTGCCAATCCATTCAGTAGATATGGAGATTTATTACTGGATACATAAAAACTGCCGGTAGCACAATGGATATCTGTACAACTTTCATGACAATCCATCCAATGGGTAATTTCAGACTTGATCAAAGTGGTAGACCGACTGACATCTCCATCCCAAGAGCCATGCCGCGAGCATGCCTCAGAATTATAGCTGGGATATGGTAGGAATTGGAACAGCACTTTAAAGTCACAAAAATGTGCTATAACCCATGCAATCTTTAACAGTAAATCTCTAGTCTGATACAGATGACATTTTAAAAGTAACCTTCTCAACCCTGCCAATACATAATTCTTATTTCAGGCTCAGACAGTTTCATCTGGTTTAGCACATTAGCATTTTCCAGGTAGATTGACTCTGACTAATCCTCTTCATGTGGTCTGTGGCAGGCCTTCAGCGAGCACCCCTATATCCTGTTCTACGAGAAGTGAGATCCGCGGATGACAGTCTGCCATAATACCTCATATGAAGGTGTTGTTTGTCTAGATTAAAACGCCTCAGAATTGTATTGTAAGAAGCTGTTCTTCCATTTAAAACCTGTATAATCCCTGGAGGAAGGTGACGGGCCTATAATAGTGGAGCACAGATCCCTGGCGTTGATGTATACAATAGTCTTAACCTCACACATCTCTATTAGCGTGTCCACTGACACAGGCATTACAATCCCCCATGGGAAGTCAACTAAGATAAACAGTGGCGAGAAGCAGACCCGACGCTCATGTTTCAAATATAGCTGCTCATTTTTCAAAACAAAGCAGGTGGCGATACTTCAAATATGATCGGGCATCTGTCTGGTTTTTTGAGTTATTTCCATTTAATCTCATGGTTATTTTGCAGAAACTTGGTGCATAACACAAAAAGAAAAAAGAAAAAGAAGGTATTTTCAGATAACACTGTACGCTACAAAAGTGCATAAAGTGTGTCTGTGAACGAGCGGCAGAGCACATGCGGGTGCATGTGAGAGTCTGTGGGGATGCATAAAGACTTTGATATGCAGCAGTGACACACATACGTTCTGTGCGTGCATATCGCCGTGCGCTATGTGTCTATGTGTGCGGATTCGGTGGGTGTGTGTGGGCGAGGGTGCCTTTTACTGTGACACAAACCTGCGCATCTGTGTGGGGCCTTTAGTGTTGGAAAATTGGCCGAACATCTGTGAGGATGTAAGACTACTTTTATCCACGGCGAGGACATGGAGGGGATCACAGAGGCCCAGAGGGAGGCCGAGGGTTTCTGGTTGAGTCCAGACCTCCTGCTGGGGGGACCAATGAAGGAAAGCGGGGAGGATCAGAGAGAAGTTCCACTGGGGGGGACTTTTTTTTTTTTTTAGGGCTGTGGGACGCTGAGGGTGGAGCAGCGGGAAAGAGGGATCTGGCTTTTCGTAACACAGAAATACTTCCCTCCCTCATGCGCCTCCATTCTGATCTCCCCTGGCTTGTTCCCAGTAGTATTTCAGCCGAGAGGAAGTGTGTGTTTGTGTCTGTGTGTGTGTGTGTGTGTGTGTGCGTGTATGTCTGTGTGTGTGTTGGAGCAGGGAGGGGATGGGTTCTGCCTTATTTGCTAACAGTCCAGCCCCACAGAAGGCAAATTGCATTCTGTGGGGGTGTCTTTCCTGTTCCCATGGAAGAATTTGTTCGCTTTGTGCCACTCGACAATAAATCATAGCCACCACCCCCCCACCCCGGAAGGTTTGAACGTGCCACCACTGGCAACTAAAACAAGCACTTCACTCACTCTGATTTATTCCTCCCATCGCAGGGAGGAGAAGAGGAGGTGCTAACAGGATCCCTGGGAATGGTGAGAAGTTGCTTGCATGTGTGTGTCTTTGTATGTGCTCACATGCCAATTATGGGAGAGAAGATAGAAAAAGAGGACACACGGACAGCTATGTTATTCTAAGTTTAGACCACTCTGATTGGCACATAAGTGTGAGCCTGGCTCTCTCCTGGTCTCACCCTGGCACCTGTGGAGGCTGGGAGAAGACCTCCTCCGAGTCCAAAATTAAGAGCCACACATGCAGGGATGAATGCACGTGCCTGTGCGCACATAGGACACACGCGTGCACCAAAAACGGGCATGACTGTGTTGACGTGTCTGAGAAAAAGGCTTCCTCCAGATACCAAATTAATCAGCAGGCTGGAAGATGCAAATGACTGGCCTACATGGAACGAGCAGCACTAAGCCAGAACTCACACAGCACCATGGACAGATGGCCTGCAGGACCACACCAGCAATCACATACCTCTCTCTCTCATTCTATGTCTCGTCCACTCTTTCTGTGCCATCCCTCTAATCGCCAGCTCACTCTATCCACCTGTCTCACTTTCTGTCTGTGTCTACCCGCTGTTTCTCGAACAAAATCGTTACATGTCCCCGTGGTGCACCTGTCGTGCATCAAAACAAACAACCAACAATTACAAAAAGAATCTAAGGCAGCCAGACTTTTAGTTCAAATGAGATGATGTTAAGTTCAGTAGATTGTTTTCCTTCGCCTGCCCTTTCTGACTCTTTCTAGCAGGCTGCAGCACAGTGAGCACAGTGCAGAAGGCAGAGAGCAGAGTCTCTGACCTATTTAGGAAACTGGCAAGAGAGCAGCCAGGGAACATCAAAATACTTCAAAGGCTCCCTTTGAATCCATCGTTACGCCCAACTTAGTGTGAGCGGGTGCACACTCACGCACATGAGCCCGTACAAACACACCGCCTCCGTGCACACACAAACTTCATCAGCCAGCCTGCACTCTTTCTCATGCACACAGTCACACACACACACACACACACACAGAGCTCCCCCGATATATTCTGTCTGAGCTCTTCGTTTGAACTGTGTCCCACATTGCTAAGTACGGAGAAGTCGCAGAAATCACATTAAACGGTGGGCCTGCCACCAGCATCATGACTCAGGCTGCACCATGGAAATGCTGTCCCTGACCCAGCATCTTCTTGCCCTTCATATATATATATATATATATATATATACGATAACTTTGTAAAAAGCTAAACTAACAAGTAAACTTAAAACGTACCGTGCACAGCAGGCTACAGATAAAAGAATATAGTATATACAGTATACATTGGAAAAATATAATATATATATATTTTTTTGTGGCTATTTTAAATACCTTCAATTCATTAGGAGTGACTATTTTTAGACTGAAACAAGCCTGCTGCAGCTGTCCACTCACCACACAGCATGAAGAAGCCAACGCATGTTTCAAAACTCTGGACAGCTCCTGTGCTACATCAGCTGGTCAGGACCTTGGACAGCACCATCAAAAAGGGCCTCCGCTCTGTACAGCAGCCATCACAACCTTTGGAAATCTGAAGCAGCCTATTTGTGTGAGTGTGTGTGTGTGTGTGTGTGTGTGTGTGTGTGTGTGTGTGTGTGTG
>CALSBV010010690.1:4867615-4925734 GCA_943590825.1 Bovichtus diacanthus | reverse complement strand
GTGTGTGTGTGTGTGTGTGTGTGTGTGTGTGTGTGTGTGTGTGTGTGATCTTATCCCTTTGTGACATCCCTAACACAAAAGCATATTTATTGCTTTGAATTAGCCAGCTGAATGCTGTGTGTGCTTGCACCGCCATTGCCCCTGTGTAACTTTCATTTCTGACACTTTCACCTTCTATCTTCTTCTATCTTCTATCTATGAGATGAAGCGAGGGATTCAACAGATCACAAATAGAGAGATTGAGTGAAAAGGGGACGTAAATATAGGACGTCTTTGAGATGTTGTTCCTTTCATTAGGCGTCTGTTTTGCCCAAGGGGCACTCTGACTTCCATGTGTTTACTTCTGCATACTCCTTGTGTGTGTGGGCATGCACAAATAATGGGACATAGCAGAGGCTTTCTTTGAGGTCACACCAAGATGCCTCTTTGCAGCTTGAAAATTCTTGTGTGTGTGTGTTGAATGACTATTCATTTTTCAGTGTTTAGGTCAAATTTGTCAGTGTATGAAAGAAAAGACAGACGGAGGAACGAAACGCATGTTTTTTTGTGCATGTGCGTGTACTGCATTGTACCAGGGGGCATTTCTTTTAGGCAGCGTTCCTGTGCCTTGGAGCATTAAATAAATGGTAGACGGAGCAGAAAACATTAGCAGGCCTTTTAGTTTACTGAAAATGCCAACGGGACAATATCGGCACAGTGCTTCTCACTGGTCATGTGGCATGCAGGTCGAGCAGGGCAAACAGTACATTTGTTTCTACGCCGACGTACCTGCCTGCATATGAGGATGCACAAGTGCGTGTCCTGGGAAAAACAACAACATTCAAGTATATTTGTGACTGTGTCCAAGAAATGTTTGCGTCACAGATTTTTTGGTGGTAACTGGAGCAAGTCCAAATGGACCCAATGGTTGTTAGGGAGAATGCTGCATCCTGCTGAGAGGGATCTGGGACAAAGGAGGGGGCTACAGGCCTCAGGCGCAGGAACTGAGGGGTGTCTTCGGGTAACGTGGAGGATAAGTGGGTAGTCTAGGGTGAGTGGCTGGGGCCATGAATGTATTTAGGACACTGGAAATAAAGGGAGTGTATGCGGCATGGTATAGCAGTATTAGGCCATTTGATCGGGAGAGGACACATTCTTGGAGATTGTGCAGCTGGGAGGTAATAGGAAGTATGTGTCTGTTTCAGCGTAAGTGCCAAAAGAGCTACTGTGGATGTAAGTTATTGGACTAACCGTTTAAAGCACATTTCCATACTTTATTTTCTACATGGGAGATACTATGGAATAGCATTCCGCTAAACATCATGCAGTCAAAATCTAAAGGGGTTTTTAAAGGTCAGGTACGAGCTAGTCTCAGAGGTTGGATGACCAATTAAAATATGTTTATTGTTATTTTTTTTACAATTGCGAACACTTTTAGAGCTTGTAATGCTTTTATTTGAGTCTTTTTTTGTGGTTTTGTGAATGCTTTAAGGACAAATAGATTGTGAGTAAAGGGAGATACTAGGACCAGGTTTTGAAGTTCATATTTGTTGTTTTTCATTTGTGGGATTTCCTTGGTTTTGCTGCCTATTGTTTTTTTTTTCTGTGCACATCATGTTTGACAGGGCCTGATGTTTGAAAATAAGTCTTTACACTTTTCATGTTATCCCTCAGGTTTTGTCTTCCCTAGCCATAAATAAAATCAATCAATCAATAATATTGTATCGGTTAATATTCTTCACCTTTTGATGATGTAATATCAAACAAGTCAACTTTCTCATTTCCCTCTTACCATTTACTTTATATGACACGCGCTGATTCTTTGTGCTTTTGTTAGAGCACATTTTATCAAAGGATGATAAAGCACTTCTTAAATTAGCATTAGACGTACATTAGTGTCTGCCATCATGCTCATGTGTATATGTGTGCCTCTGTGTGGGCACAAGCTTGAATGTGTGTAAAATAGTGCGCGAGTGAGTGCGTGTGGAATTCCGAGCAGAGGTAATGCAAACTGATGTTAATTATTCAAAATGCATAAATCTGACCACTTTAGTAAAATTAAAGCCTAAACTCTCGTTTTAAGGAGACCTCCCTCTGCTCTCTACACTGGAAGGGGGGTGGGGGTGGATACATAATCAGGGAGAAGCTCATAAAGCATATTGCAATGTGATTGAATTTACACCTTTTGGCTGTTACCACAACATATCAATGTATGTCTCAGGAGACACATCTTTTTTAATTTGGCTTCCAGGATAATGAAGTCATTGTTTCACAGATTGTTGTTTTACTTTTACCATGTTAAACAAATGTTGCTTAACTTATGTTAGAGCATTTCTACTGTGTCAGATAGTATACAAAGTAGGGAGATGCAGGAGAGTTGCTCCTGCAGTGTCATATTTGTATAAAGTATACACTTTCAAATAGTAAGCCACTGGGAAATTTACCTAGAATCTGCCAATATTGGATGTTCATTTCTCAAGGTCTTAGAGTGGGATAATCTAGGCAAGGGAAGTGTTTGACTTAACTCAATAGTGCTAAAACACTGACCCTTGACAATGTGCCTCTGAGGAACACACTTAAAAGATAAGTTTGACACATTTCTGTATTTTTCTCATAGTCAAATACTGCCCATGAAAAGTCAGAAACCACCAATTCATTGATCCTACTAACAAGTATTATCTGGGTATGTAATGCCTGATGTTGCAAATCTTTCCTCTGTTCCAAAAAAACTCCATTGCAATCCAAAACAAATATCAAAAACTACAGAAGATTATTTTGAGTCCATCCCACATACGAGAGCCTGCTGCCGTAAATGCTCACGAGAGCTCCAAATCCACAGTTGAAATTAATCCCAAACAAATTTACGATTTACTCTGTTTTGACTAACGTTTGCTAAAAACTACAATGAAAGGCAATCAACAACGAAGAGAAGAGGGCTATCAGATATGTATTGCCTCCCTATGAAAATTTAGATATTGATAAGACAGCATGGCAGGAAAATATTGGCACATCCAAGTGGACACGCGGTCGGTATGATGCAGCTGTAGTGAGAAAAGAGAATGCTCCCTCTTCCAAGTCTCTTGCAAATCAATTGGCTGATGGATAACATGTCCTTTGTGAAATGGACTGGCCTGACTGTCTCACACTTGAAGAAATTGCCTCTGAATAGCAAAATGGCAGTTTGAACCGTCGCCATGGATTCTTCAGACTTTCTCATTTGTATTATTATGGTTTGGTTGAAGAGTACACTCAGCTCAATAATAGGTTGGCCCCTTAAAATAAACAAATCCCCATTGGATGCGGCTAAATGCTTTGCCATAGTCACTGATTTTTCAGCTCGCTCAAGACACACAAACACACACACTTTTGTCCCCCCACACATAGGGCTGCCACAACTGGCTGATGGGATAAGGGCAGACGCAGGTAGGCCAGCTAGGCTCCGTGCCATTGCTCCCAGCTCCAGGGCAGTAGTGTGTCTCACAACATGGAGGAGAGGGAAGCAGACGGGAGCGAGAGCCACTGCTACACTATATATCCCCGGGCCGCTTGGCATGGCAGTCAGTGCCACAGCCCTGACATAAGCCCTGGCCAAAGATGATGGCTTAGCGCCCCTTGCTGCAGGCCTGTGCCTCAGCCGTTCACTTCAGCAGAACACCTCCAGAGCCTGCTTCGTCCATGGCACGAGCGCCTGTACTTAGCACTTTGACAATACACCCTCAGAACTAGACAATAGGCTCTGGGTGACTAAAACACCCGACTCAAAGTTATGCAGGTTTTTAAGATGTCAACGAGATAAATGACAAACACTGGAAATGAGATGCAGCCGAATGCAGGTCTTCACGCCTTGGGCTAAAGGTCTGCCGTTCGCCTTCTTCCACCTCTTCCAGACACTCACCGTCAATGTTTCAGGCGGCCCCTAGCCTCTGGGGTACGGACCCTCTGTATGCATACAGACGAACCCATAAACAGGCCATTTATTCCTATTACACACTACAGACTCATGTCTGACAGCATGTGGGCAGATTGCTCCAACAATATATCCTTTAGACCATCTTTGAAAAGTGTGCGCACTTCAACCACCCACACGGTGTACAAAAACGTCCTGCTATTTTAGTTACCTACGGTGCCTAACACAAACATATTTGAAGTGCTATGTGATAAATACACACTCCTTGTCGGTGTTGGATATGGCGCGCATATTTTTCTATGGGCCAAAAAGAAAAAAAATATATATAGCCTCTGGCTGCTTCATAGCACAATTGCCCATTTTGATAGGAGTTGACCAATAGAACTGACAGGTAAAGAGCCGTAGTAAACACATACTACGTACTCAATACATTGGCTTGACTGGATAATACTTCTTTTTCAGGATTTGCATTTCATTTCCGTTCATGAATTGGAAGGGAAAAAACAACTGGGCAAAGACAGAATCTATTATCAAAAAGTGCATTCAAATTGGAAAAGAAGAGAAGAAAGAAAAACTCATATGCAAGCTAGAATCAAAAAGAAAGACTGGGATGGAGAGAAAGATACTGTAAGACGGCTGAGACAGGGAGAGAGAGAGAGAGACAGAGAGAGAGAGAGAGAGAGGGAGAGTTGACTGGGAGGATGAGGGGGAAAGAGCAAGTGTAAACGCCAGCTGATTTAGTGGAGGCTGAACTGGGAGGAACAGTGAGCTATGTGTGCTAGAGTGCAGCTCTGCCACTGAGAGAAGGGGAAAGTCAGCCAGCATGTGCATCACACAAACACACACGCTGAGTAAAACACTTTGAATAGGGTCCTCTGAGCCAATGTTTCCTCCTTTCCTTTAGTCTCCTTGAACTGTCGCTATCCTGCCTTACACTGAACCACGAGACTGTGCTGAGGGAATGACACTTTACTTATCCCCTGTAAAACCCGCTAGAGAACTGTGTGTCTTTGTGTGCGTGTGTGAGGGATTTGGTAACTAGGTCAGACTGTTGGAGAAGACGTAGATCCACCATGCTGCGGCTGATAATGTTCTCTGCATGGCCTTCAGAGGACAACACACTCAAACAGACCTCATCTCTAAGCTGTTACTTTTCAATACAACAAGATGCAGGTACTATCCTTTCTTCTATGCATAGCCAGACATTCCTATAAGAGTGAAGCAAAGTTAATCTTATGCATATCAGGGTCCAGTGTTGATACAGCAAAACACCGGGTGTGAGGTGGAGCGCCTCGGGCAAGGTCCCTATTAGCAGAGGCCTGCAGCAAAAAGAAGGAAGCCAAGTGTTGAAATGAACTAGAGAATGACAGTGGAGTCTGTGGTAGTGTTAACTTAGATGCTGCTTAGAATACAACATACACAAACATGCTGTTGAATGGGTAGCTACATGCTGTTCCCAATTAGGAAAACGGCGTGGGGGGTATATGCTCTAACAAATGCATCCTCTGACTTTAAGTGTAAGGTATTAAAATATGATGACTAATCTACTCAACCAGATGCCTACCCTTGGGCCTATGACATGCATTCTCTTTTACAGGAGTGAAAAGTTGAAATAAATGTGTTTTTTTCATAATTTTAATCATTAAAAGAGCAATTGTTGAGTCTTAACTGTATGACTTTATAACAATATTGTTATTGTCGCAATGTACCTTCAGCCATGAAACAATGTGATTGTTGTAAAACTCTGTAGTGTAAAAGAATGCAAGCCCTAAGTGGCTCCATTTCTTTAATAGTGTGTTATATTACCTTGGAGTGAATTGCCAGGAATTGTAAGTGCTCTCCGTGTGATGAAATGATTAATGCGTTGTGAGTTATAACTCAATGTTGAGCAAAGGGAAATGTCTTGTAATCATCTCAAATTTTACCGGAAAAAAAAAAAGTCGACTGTATCACGATAAACTGTCGGAAAATGTGAAATATGAGTGAATGAAATTACAGAGGAAAAGCACAACCTTTTCTTTTCAAAGAAATAGCAAAAAAATTCGAAATGCTTTTTTTTTTTTTTATCATACTTTAAGGAAAAGGGCATTCACATTTGTTTGCTATGGGTTTTGCTTATGTCCAGACACCCTCATCCACATTTTTTTTTTTTTTTTTTTACATCTGTGGACTGATAAGTGGATTGACATATTAATTGTTTTGATTTGAAAATGTTTTACTGTGATTAAATATTCTCTCACCAGAATGGAGACATTCATCATCAGCTTTTCAATATGAGATCAAAAGTGTTTCCAGGCAAAAATATTACGGTATTACTACTAATGATTGAAACTACAATCTTAATATATTGCACATATTATTGAATGTGACATGTAAAACTCTCAGGCTCATAGCTAAGATTAATGTATATATAGAAAAAAATAAAAATGCTATCTAAAAACACAGATGGTTGTTGAAACCCTATACACTACCAGTGTTTATTGATCAGAACCAGTCTGCCTGTCTTGTCAATAGGTAATTTCATTACATGACAAATAAAAAGGAATCAATCAATTAAGGGCTATAATCTGACAACCACTAACCTGATGCGCCGCAGACCTCACTTAAATTAATCAACCACCACCCACTGATCAATCCATGTGGACAAAGCTGCGTTTTCTGCACTTCAGCATTTACAGATGCAAACAAACACACGGGTATAAAACACTTCTAGGCTTCGCTGGGAATTAATATAGCTCTGTTAGATTATTACAAAGTCTTATTTTATTGTTGATGTTGTGTCAATCTTGGCTGTTGCCTAGAGCTGTTTACAAAAAGCAACATTTCAGCAGTCATTTTGTTCAACTGTCATTTACTGTAAGAGTCTCGCTCTTATTTGTTTTGCAACCCACATATATTTAGTGGGCTCTCTAACCTCCCTTCTACATATTTGTTGTAATTTAGCACATCCACTATCACCTCCTTAGGCTGGCGTTTTGAAACGAACAAAAACAAATTATAATGTGGAGATGAAGTTTTTCCTTTTTTTTTTTCTTGCTCCTCGCATTAGTGGTAGCCTACACAGGTAAAAGAAAAAAAAGCTATCCGACAGATGCTAGGTTCGTTAGTGGAATATTTTAGCATTTGTTTGTAGGAGTATGCTTTACTTTGTTCTACCAATGTCAAATACTGCCACCACCGAAGAATACTTCAGCTTTATCCCACTTAGAAAAGTCAGTTGAGACAATTATGGCCTGAAATTAATTTAGATAACTAACTGCAGCTATGTCAGCAACCAACCAACCAAACACATCATTATACACGCTAATGTTCAAGCGTACAGGCTAGTTTAAGTAAACACTTACATTTAGCTTGTCATCTGCTCTCATGTTCCTGTGGGAAGCGTTTATGAAAAGCTTTCAAGTCCTCGTGTTGGTTTGCTCAAAAAGAGAATAGGCACCATTGCAAAAATCCCACAAACAGTGATGAGATTTGTCTTGATAAAATGCTGTTTGTTGCCAGCAGCAGTTTGATCTAAACTATATTTTGAATCGTAGTAGCCCATAGGTACTAGACCACGAACTTTCTTCTCCTTAGTCGGCTGCAGCTTTTCAGGAACAAATAGTTTGACATGCAGCCAGGGAGATCTAGGTGAGGGATCAGCTAACTGTACAGAAGATAGACGGCTAGCTTAGCTCCCAGCTCACAAACAGGGGGAAAAGAGAAGTGTATCTGTAACCTTAGGCTATAAACTGTAGTCCTACTGTATGTTGTGAACTTTCCTGTATAATTGTCATGTAAGCACAGTTTTGCAACCTTGCCATTCTCAATAGGTTACCTTAATAAGATAAGGTTGATCATTCTGCCGTCTTTAGTCCTCCCTTATCCAAGTTGCGCGGTATTACGTAACCAAACATCAATACTTATTTGATCACAAGGTATCATTAGGTTAGGTGTCGTCTCTAAATAACCATCCTGTTAATAACCAGCGGTTTGATGTAGGCTAGGCTGAGGTTTAGTTGAGAGTCTGATGCTGCTATGCTGTATGACAGCAGCAGTCTCAAGATGGAAATCAACTGTCACCGTCATTTAGCGATTTACAACATTGATAGTGAATATTCACATATCTTGTGAAAGCCTTGGTTATTTATACAGTATTTATAGTGTCTTAGTTTCTGCATTTTCTGTTACTCTCCTGATATAAAAGGGCAATTGTTACGCCCAAAAGGGCCGATTAGCGCTCGATTACGCAATGCCGGTCTGCTCTACAGTATATGACCTCAACAATCTTGGGCTATTGATTACCTGCTACCTTTCTAATACAAAGATTGTTAACAGACATACTACTATAAATTGACCATTGTTGCTCATTAAAGACTGAATGAAAAAAAAGAAACATGTATTATATCTCAACTGCAAATTGAGAGATAATATGTGATCTTTTCAATGTACGTCTGGTGCAGGTGGCGGTAGTGATAAGCATGCTGAAAATATTCACGCGACATGCACGCGCACACGCACACACACACACACACACGCTCTTACACACGCAAACATGAAGGCTAGCTGCAGCTACTGTATTGCAGGATCCATTTGAGTGGATGGACTCTGTCATGATTTACTGACATCCCCAAACCATTGCAATATTTTCTGAAAAGCCCAGCGGTACATTAAGTACAATTGAAATGGGGGTGATGGAGAATCCATCATGGTAAAGTCACTTAGAATACTGATACAGATTGATAATACTGCAAATTTTTGAAACAACAACTAGCAAATTTCAATCCAAATGACATCAATCAGTGTACCGTGGTTCATTGAACATCATCTGTACTCTAACTTGACGTAAAAAATACATTTATAGTAAATAATGCATAGATTGCAAAACATTTTGGCTGAAATAGGAATATGCTAGTTGTGGACTAAAGGACTGTCGGCACCCTGATCTGTATTAATCCTCACCGAAGGGCCATTCATTTGAACAAACTTTACTGTATATTTCTGACTCCAGCACAGTGTGTTTGTGCATATGTTTAGTTGTGTATCCCCAAGGTCAATATTAATATCCACCACCAATCACAGACAGTATCTCAGCTGTTCAAGTATTATTGGGCCCACTGGAAGGTTTCCTGCATATGAAAATACACACGTTTGCATGAAATTTGACTGCAAAGTATAAACACATAAAAAAGTCAGATAATCAATGTATAATGCACAGTACTGAGTGCATTCCCCATGGTATTTTTAACCTTGTAAAAGGCTTTTTTAGTTTGGATTTAGGGCCATTTGAATGGATGATACAACCACTACTATCGATGTCCAACCACACATTCCCATCATTTTAAATGAGCGGTTTTCTCCAGCGGTAGAATATCAAACAGTGGTGGAGCTGGTTCTACTACACTGAAAGAAAACCGATTCAACCTGTGCAGTCGTACCTTATCTCTCCTTCACCTCCTGTGCCCTTTCCTATTCATTCAACCACCGCCCTAACCGTCTTTGATACCCCACGCACACCACAACTCCAGAGCTGGACATTTCCCCCCTCATCTCTCTGGTGAACTATGGGGGTATTATTGTTGTAATATTATTTGCAAATGTGTGTGGGAAGTTGTGAAACTATTTCATTTGGTGTGTGCATACTGCAGATTTGTGAATGTGTACAGGCATCTTCAAACATGTATTTAGATTTACTAAGTGAGTGTGCCAAGATTTGTGAATGTGTACAGTGTTTTGTTAATGTGTTCAAGAATCTGCAAATGTATCCTCAGATTTGTGAATATGTACACTTAGAGCTTTGATTATCCGCCTGAACCTGATTGGGCACCAACCCGACCCGATTCAAGCCCGGTTGAGTACTGAGAAATTACGGCCCGGTTGGGTTTACGACAAATTCCCGTCAATTTTTTTCACTGTCGTGTTTCTCCTCAAACAACTTCCACCGTAAGTAAACTTTGATGTTATAAATTAAATATTCTCTTTGTGGCTAACATGATCCACATTTGTATTTCATTGTCGGGGGTTTGTTTGCGTTACCCTGTTTCTCTAAACAAACGTATATTTTGTGACTTTACAGCCTGCAGGGAACGAACATAATTATTAATTACTGTATAATAGGTATTTAATAAACTCAGAGGAAAGAATCCCACAAACAGCTGTAAGCAAAAAGCACAACTTTAGTGGGCCTATTAGGATTTTAAAAAAAAAACCCAGATTACATTCAGTGGCACAAGGAGACATTATTGGTGAGCCTCATTAATCCCAGCTGCTACAGGCTCTGTCTTAATCGCATTAACAGTTGTATTTTATGGACATTTCGATTTGTAATAAATGTGACATTGTAGAGCATGTAAAAATGTCTTATGCGCTTTCTGTAACGTTAAAGGACTAATATTGGTGCTGAAATATGGAAAAAAGCCTGATGTTGAGATTGTGTCCTGTGTGCAGAGAAAGTCTAAAACCTGCATAACTATAGTTTGTGATGAAGGCGTTGCTTTGAGACTTACTCTCATTTGGCGTGATATTTGTTCAGGCAGCTTGAGAGTGTGAGACAGAGCCTGAGAGCAATGGTTTCTCACCAAAAGCAGGGAGTTTGCAAAGGGTCAGCCTGGCAGTGTGAGCGAGCAGTTTTGTACAAAGCGATGCAACATTTAGAGATTCTTCTACACATCCACACATTCGAGTACGCACCTACAGAAACTGAGATGCGGTTTCATAAACTCTCCGCAAACATTTGTGAATAAAACTGCTACAATACTACCCCCTAAAAGAGACCCCCTATCCCCCCCCTCCAGATGCATCCACATGCATCCCGTTGTGCCACATCAGTCTGCACCACCCACTGGAGAACAGAGACAGAAAGACCAGATGTCACTCAACCCTGACCTCGCACACAGGGGGGCAAGCAGGTTCATAACTGTTGTCAGGGCAACGCTGCGGGGTGTCTTTCAGGTGTCACTGGGAATGGAAAAGATATCCCCCCCCCCACCCCACACATCACTCAATCACTGAATATGGATTGTTCCATGCGGTTACGCTTCCACTCCTCGTGGTGCCCTCCCTTCACCGATCATGCTCGAGTGACAGGAACAGGTAACGGGTCTCTGGCTCGTCGGCGCGGCGAGGTGATCGACACCTTCTCCTACCTGGGAAATATCTGCTCCAATAACTTTGATCGACTTAATGGAGGAAGCAGAGAGAGTCAAAGGCCGGGAGAGCGACGACTGTCCTGCTGAAGCTGCTTCTCCGTCTCGTCTATTGACAGCACTTAAACATGCATCCGCCTGCCTCTCAGTGAGCCAGCCAGCAAGACAGACAGCTTGGAGAATGAGGGCTGATAAACGCCCCATTAGTCAGGTAATTGCCAGAGTATTCTTTAAATCTTAATTACATTACAAGTCAACTGTGATGCCATCTTGTGATAAAGAGACAGATGTTTAACAAATACAAAAACACAAAAACAGCATAAGCAGAGTTAAATCAAGGGGTGGCGTAATGAGGCGTCCATCTACCGCATAGAAGAGCGGTACCATAATGCATAGTGACTCTAAGCCTTGCAGCATTGTTTACAACTATTCACAGTGAAGTAAAGGCAATTTACTGCTGTTACAAGGGCTAGTGTAGTCATTTGTGATAAAGGGACAAATGGCCCAACAAATAACATTTTTCCCTCTTTTGTTTTGTTGAAGGAATAAACACAGTTTGGTGCAAGAAAAAGAACATTCATATGCCCTTCTCATACCTGACAGGTTCTCCAATTGCAGTAACCTGCCATAACACATATTGAGTGTTAATGAATAAACTTCATTCCATGCACTGGTTCTGCTACTGCAATTTACTATTGTTACTGTGACTGAAATAGCTGTTTCTGGCAAAGGAACAAAGTGCCACATGGCAGAGTTTACCAAGCTGTCAACAATTTTGCTCCATAGACGAAACTAAAGTAATGACCGCCTAATAACCTTCCCTGGGGACTCAAGCACGCGCTATGGCAATGCAGATTAGCAAAGATTTACTGAAGAATTTCGAAACAAGAGGAATGCGGGGAGTCTTAGAGAGCTCAGAATTGATTTCACGTAACAGAGGCCAATGCATTTAATTTTCTGCATTCGGGTTTCAGTCATTTCCTGAAATTAGTGAGCTGAATAGAATCAAGTGAAAGTGGAATGCTGTGAATGTGTGGAGAGCGCCTGCCTTGTTTTGGAGTGCATACCTTACTCATGGGAGCACATTGAGCGATGAAGGTGTAATGCGGTGAAGCTCATCTTCATTTTGACAGCTTCCCCTCCGGTGGTAATGACATTAAGTGATGTGAGTCAATCTAGCATGTTTCTATTTCCTGGTCTCTACATGAAGAAGCTTCCTGATTGGCCTCATGCTGTAACAAAGACCTATTAAAGTGTTGTAATGCGATTGATAGGGAAATTGCTTGTAATTGATTGAACAAATGGATAGATTGAAGAACATAAATCACTATGTGTCCAACTTTTTATGAGCAAACAAAAAAAAATTCCTTCCAAAGTCCACACATCAGGAAAGCAGACAGTCCCAAAGGACATTTGCTTAGTCAACTTTGCGGGTTCTTCCTGTCATTTACTTAATCCTGGTGTTCACACTCCAATGGCGAGACTTGAGGGACAAGGAGACGAGTGATGAGAGACCGAAGTGGTGATGGCTGTCTGCGGACGGTCCCAGGAGTGTGTGGAGGGTTGGGGCTGGCTGGACCAGGCTGGCCAGGAGCTAGAGCATGCCTGACAAGCCGCATCGGAGCCACTGACACATCTCCGAGTCTGAGCACTGACTGAAGTGGACACTGCAGGACGCAACACAGCTAGAATCTCAAACACAGTCACCCAGGCAGGGCCATTTGAATGGCATTACTAAGTATTCTCCAAAGTGTCATAAATAGATTCAAAAAGAAAATCTGAAAACAAACTAGCTAACTAACAAAAACAAAGAAAAAAAACAGTGGCTTCCTCAAACCTTAAAGCCAGGGTGGGTAATGTATTTTAGTGAAACATTTTTTGTTGTATTTGTTGAACTACTCTTTACATCCCGACAGTAATCAATAAATCTAATTCTCTGACAAAACAAAAATCCGGTCCTGTCAGCCGACCTGTCCTCTGCCCGCGCACTCATTGCACGTCACCAGAGTCGTGACAGCTGTGAGTAGTAACAATAGCCATGTTCGTTGTTGACGTTCATTATGACACGTTCGTGGGAGTGGCTTTGGAAGGAGGCCTGGCTGTCAGTGTCAGTGACTTTTTTGCCAGATTTCATAACTCTTGGAGCTCGTGCTGCTAGCTACCTTCATTGTATTTGGCAAACGTTGGGCTGGATTTTTCAGTTGGATAAATAAAAAAATCTAGTTTACTCTCGCTGGCTTCTCCAATGTAATCATATTTTAATAGATATTAGCTAGATGTCTTTGCCACCAAAAACAATCACCAAAACCACACCACTCTGTGCTGTTATTAGCTAAAGCAGCATATATATATAGGCCTCTGAAATTAAATTAATTCCACTTGATGTAATCCCATCTCTCTGCCGACCGACAAGGGGGTAGTATGACGCTTATATCTTGCTCTGTATAAATTAAACTTTTACAATGTCAAGTGTTTAAGATATGTATTAAATTAAACATCTGATTACAATGCAAGGCATAGATTGTAAGTTCATTTATAATCATAAACTAGCAGGTAATACCAGCTTTTCATATGCAGCCTGTGGAGGTCATTTTCTTTTTCTCCCCTAAAACTGGGGGAACCAATTTCAAACTAGTGATTTGAGACTGAGAAGCTGTATGTGGCTAATTCATCTGTCAGAGGGGGCGATTCCTGACTGTGATCAACCCAAACATCCCAGTTTTCACTGGCATTAAATTAGTTAATTTTAACTCAGCTAATGGGGCAACGGCGTCGTCCTCAGCAGTCATGTGAACACGCTGAATGTGAACGTGCATGCACGCTCAGCTGAGAGGTTGTGTCCTGCAGAGTAGAGAACGGAGAGTCGTCTTCACCGCTTGACAAATAAGGCAAAGTAATTGATGACAAAACACAAATTGCATTGATCGCACAGACACGAGACATCCTCATTAGATGGGCTACTTACTATTACTTTGCATTTTCATGGTAAGCCTACGTCGCATATGGGCTTAATGAATGAACAAATGGATGAATTACACTTATTTACACAGCTCTTTTTAAAGCGGAGCTCTCTCTAAGACGCATTGCAAAACATACACTTTAACAGGCCATGTTGTCAAAGTAAGGGTTCATTTCCGCTGAGTAAGAGTGCATTTATGTTTATAGTAAACCAATACATCAACCATCATTGAAAAAAGAATAAAAAAGAAGGATCATTGTTAATTACAAAAGTTCTGATGAGTCAGGAGAGGCGTGGTAAAAATAAATAGCAATTTACAGACTGCAAGGAGGTCTAATTCTCCTTTATAATATTATGCTAGTCTTGGCGAGTATATCTTCAGCTAAGCTAACGTAGCTAACTACTGCAGCCAGTCTTATACTCCCGACGTGTGTTTCTGTATAAAGGAAGTGTATTTTGTTCCCATTGCTAATGTGTGAGCTTCACATGTTTAGTTTTACTGCTGTAATATATGACAAAAAAAAAAAATAGCGAGAGTAGTTCTGCTTAATTGACTACTTTCCCTGTATTGCTGAATGGTGTTGCTGTTCTCGTTATGCACTACCCGTGTTAATATTATTTAGTTGTCCATAGGGCAATATTAAAACGTGTGCCCCTAGATTTATTACATTTATTCATAAGACCGTGAGGTGTGTAAGCGGTTAAAGGGGCCCTGTGGAGTTTTCAACCACAAATATCGCTATGGAGCAATGGTTTTAAGAGTCCCATGTTGTTTGTATCATGCACATATCATTGATTTAATTGCTGTAACAGTAATTTGAGTATTTTGATATGATGTGATAATTCACCATGGCTATGAATAAATAACATATGTTGACCATATACAGCAATAGCCAATGTTAGGTTTTTGAGATACAGTGCCTTGGACGTTGGATGTTTTTCAGACCGCTAAAATACATTTGAATGTAGGTTTTTGTTTACAGCTTTCTTATAAAAGCTTTTGTAAAAGTTTAATCAAACCTCCTGTGGTTATGCAAAGAGCTGTGGCTGTGCTCGTCAGCGGCTGCAGTCCAGACAATACCCTTTTTGATCTGATGTACTAAGGACAAAAATAAAAAATAAAAATTCCCAAAACATTCTACAAAGTCTTCATTTTTATCGGGGTTTTTTTTCTTGCTGATTCAAGTTTATTTTTTATATATCGGAGAAAGTTTGCTTTAACCTAAGTGCAAATTGCTCTCACTCACTTTGCACCACTACTCTTCCACCTGGTATCCCTGTGCTTCAATCTTTGGGAACATCTTTTCTGAGATGGGCTTGCGCTGGGAGATTCATTTGGTCCTGGAATTGCACACATCACCGCAATATTGAATCTAACCAAGCCAGACTGCAGCAAAAGGACATTTGGGCTGGATGAAATTGGATATTCTAGTAGTTCAATAAGTTTTAGGACGGGACTGGAGGCAAAGACAATTATTCATGTTCACCAGTGAAGTTGGCCAAAGTCTGACACGCTTTTAAATAAAACAACACAGCTAAATGGTATCACAACTGCTATCAGCACAGATGATAAAGCCTCTTAGATACAATGTCCCCCCAGAACAAACAAGCCCAGCTGCGTTTGACTTAGTATTTCTTCATATGCTATGACCCGAATGACTGAGAATATTCGACATTATTGCTATCCCACTGCTTTCCTACTGGGGCCCGACTTTACTTCATCCCATGTGTGAGGATCAGCTCTCCTCAGCAGCATTTCTAAGTAGAGAAAGTGTTTGTTAGAAAAGGTCAATGCAGTTAATTATACACCTCGCAAGGGTGAATGTCTCTGTGAGATTGAAGATGCTGTTCATAAAATGTCTCCTAACAGAATGGACAGGTCTAAATCTTTAACGTGCCATTATTGTTCTCTGAAGCATGCTCTCGGAAACATAACGATTTGAGCATGGCCATTTCCAACTTACGCTGGGAGAGATTTCAAGTCTATTAGGCGTGAAAGTACGAGGCCTTTTTAGAGAAATTTGAAAGTGAAGAGTGTAATTTTCACCACATTTCAAAGTTTTTTTTTTTGCCTTTGTTTAAATTGCATTTGTTCAATAGATAAACTTAAATAATTCAAGCTTTCAAATCAGTTTCATATCTCTGGCAGGCAGGCCCATTATAATTACAGGCCGTATATTTTATTGTGATTACAAATTTAAGCGAGGAGCGGGAATAAAGAAAACCTTCTACAAGTATCAAAGACAATTTTTTAAATGGGTGAACTTTCTGAAAAGACTCTTATTTACATTTAGTCTTGTTGTTGCCAATCACTTCAGGACCGCCACATAAGGCTTCTTTGGAGCACATGAAAAAAGAAAAGAAAAACACCTATTGCATTACTAATGAGAGCCCAGATCATTAGCATTAGTGAAAAGAGCAGAACCACTTTGTTCACTTTGATGAGATATTTAAAAAGTCCTGATTGTGATCATTTCGGAGAAGATTGGATCTCTTTTTCCAAATGCCAGATTGCATTACCATCATCTCTGGTTTTGTCCACAGTTCTGGCGCATAATGACGACTGATTTACGGGTGATGCATCGGGATAATAGCCAGAGATTTGGCCCATTTTTTTTCCTGCATGTTACGCAAGCGCATAATGTAATCCATATGATTTAATGGAACGCAAGATAAAACACTGAATCAAAACGATGCATTGCACTGTTCACTAATGGAATATGTAAGTGAGTCCTGAAATGTCCAACAATGTCTTTAGTGCACTTACCAGGAGCTGAGTGTGCTGGCCTGATATTATTTGTTTGCTCTCAGAGGAATCTGAGGCAGCGCTGCTGTGCTGTGGGGATGCAGCTTGATGGACGTTGAGAGGTGCTTGGCTGTGGCCTACTGTAGTAGCTGATCTGTGTCTGGGATCAATAGCAGCTAATTACAGCCCACATTGATCCAGAGGGCTCACTAATTTAGAGCCGAGCCCACGCCCTCTCCATACAGAGCCAGTGAAGCAACTCCAATCCCCGCCCTCTGGCCCTGCAAACATCTCACTCAGCACTCAGCAGCTCATTATCTCTGAGGAGCAACTGGTGGGGCATTTGTCTTTCTCCTGGGATCCGTTTCAATTCTGGTAGACTGGATACCTGTTATGGGACATTATACATTCTCAGATGTCATCTTTATCTGCCTCACCTATCCTCTCAGCTACTTGTGACACGGGGTATCAAATGGGGAGTAATATACTGCGATTCTATTTCTTTTAGGATCCAGAGTCAGCATTATTCAGGATAGTTTCTAAGAGTGTCCCTGCTTCTGACACTTCAAGAAGCAGTGTGTGCTTGTGTAAATAAATCCGGTGGGACTCACCATCTGTTGGTGCACTTGTCCAAATGTTGGTGCACTTCAAGTGGCAAAACCTCCTCACAAAGTCATGCTGTCACATGTTTCCACCTTTGTCAGGCCTTCTTCAGAGCACAAGGCTGACACATCAAGCAAAGGCATGGTGTGCCGATGCCTTCTATTATATCGGCTGGTGAGCATCTCCCGACTTTCCAAGTCCGACATCTGACTTAGGGGGCCTTCCTTTGGAAATTTCCAAATGGGAACTCGGAAATACCGACTTCACAAATGGAATGCACCATTAGTTACGCTTTTTCCTTCATCCAGCGCTGGTTGGTCCGCCAGGGAGGGTAGGCTGAGCTAACGAAACACTGGTAGAGTTGCGAGTAGTTAGTAACAGTTATTTCGGCCGAACAAACAAAGAAAAGAGCTATAACTAGAGATGATGAAACAGTCAAAAAAGTGTGGTTCTACAATTATCGATTATCGCCGTAGGTAGCGCCAAAGAGAACAATACGGAGTTCTTCGAGATTCTAACTTTAAAGCCATTTTGAGGCAAATTGGTGATTTTGGGCTATATGAATAAAACTGACTTTACTTCTATTAAATCAAGTCTTCACACATCTTCTCCACTACGTCCAAAAGAAAACTGTTAATTTTGAGCTCCTCATTCGAACCATCTGGATGAACAGTACGGAGGTAATGAATCCTTTTGGCTTCCTGTTGCACTGTTCATGTGCTTGCATGTGTTTTGGCTTGTGTGTCTCCGAGATCAAGGCCACAATCTTTTCATCCTCTGCCCTCCTGCAAGCTTTGATCTGACATTTGAATGTTGCACCTTCTGTTCTTTCATCGTTGTGTCCTCAAACGGCAAAACTCTGTGATGCAACTGCCGTTGGGGTGTTTGGAACAACTTCGCCACAGCCTTTTTCTCGTGAAGGTGACCTGAAGTTGCCGACCCATCCTGATCCCAACTGAGGAGTACAAATACAGGAAGGCAAAACAGTAGCGCTCACAAACTCACCACCATCTGACACACAAGGAAGACGTGAGCAGTCGAACACATCTGTCCTTCAGCGTGTGACCTCTGCTTTACAACAGCATTCAGCTCAGACTAAGCTCTGTTTTTACCATTCTATGTCGGCACTTTCAACACTATACAACTCCACAAGATTGCCTCGCTATGGAGCTATTATAGCACATCGCCACTCTTCCAGATTGAGCGTTTTCACTCACACACCTATCCCTTTCCTCTCCCGTTTTTCATCCGTCTCACCCCATTTCCGTTGCGTGCTCCAATTGCCTGATCACCCCAGGCTCTCCTAAAGGTCCACATTCACTGCAGCTGAATTCAGCTGAGGGGGAACTAGGGGTGTAATTGCTTTTTGTACTTTGGTGTGGTCATCTAATAGCATTGGTAAGCACATACATGCACACAGACGAACAAATGGGCAGGCCTAAATGTTCTCTCTCAGATACACACACTGAGATCAACATAGGTTTACAAAAGCGATTATAGAGAACGGTTTGTCATTATTTTGGTAAATGCTGGAGAGTCTCCCACCCTGCTGTGCAAGATATGAGCAGAAAGGGGAGTCTGTGCTAATAGCATGTGATGAATAGGACATACAAAGGTTTTAATTCCTTGTGGATCTTTTGCATTTTACCTCAAACGGCCTTGATAAAAGACTCAATAGTATAAAGTTTAAAAAAATAGAGTTTTAAAGTTAGAAAAGCTACCATTGTCTAATCACTGATTTACTTAAAAAAAAAAAGGGAAGCATATTTGCTTTAGTGCTAGACTGTAAAGTTCCCTTTAGGTCAAAATATACTATATGAGGCCACTGGACTGTTCTCGTCTCAGGAGAGTTGGTGAGGTCAAATGATTTTTACTAAATCCTCCTGAGCTGTGCACAGTCCGGGACAATGATAATGTTTCAAGATGTCCCACTCACACCAAGAATAACCTTGCACGGAACACATGCTGCAGCATACACACACAAAGTGGTGAAAAGAAACGCGAACATACGCACAGCCAAAACTGCATACACACATAATTGAAAAGCATCCATTCCAAACAGGAAGCTTATTCTGTGAAGTTAGCAGAGTCTCTAACAGTGTCTCTACTTTAGTATCTCCTCATCAAAAAGGCTGAAATAGATCTGTCTTCATCATAAAAATGTTTGGTTTCCTTCACTTATAGATTAGTAAACAATAAGAGGTGAAAACATTACCACTAGATTTGTTCATTACATTCTTTTTAAAATACTGTATTTGTTAATGTACTGTTATAAACAATATATTACATCATTTTAATGTATTCGTTTTTATGGGTCAGAGCAAATTGTAATGCATTTTAATACAATATAATATTTAGAAGTACAATTATGCACCATTCAAGTGAAAATCATCGCAATACGCGAGTGAACTGTAATAAATTTAAATTCAGGGTTTCGCCGGTGTCTCTTATCAGTGTGCATGAATTCACTTGTGTATGTAGTATGTGGTTTCACAAGTCTTATTGAAAGAGTTTTGATTTATGTCCCCAGGGTACTTCATAAGAATCTGTTCCATAAATATTTGCACCGCACAGTGTCTGCGAACAATGTGAGACATTGTTTGCAGTGAAATCATTGGGGAAAAAGATGAAATATGTTTGTCATGTTGACTCCTTTATAAATGGTGCTTTGATGCTTTTCTGGATTCTTTGTCAGAACTTTTGATGACAACATGTACAACATACATACAATATATATAATATATAGAAAAAAAGTATATACTGTATACTGCTAATTAGGACGAAAATAAAGCGCATTTCTGAAAATAAGTGGGGCTAATGCTATCTATTTTTTATGCTGCTGGGTAGCTTCATCCATAATAATATATCATAGTTTATTATTTGATTAATATGTTGCAGTCTACAAAGTAACGATGTAATGTAAAGTAATGTTGTCAAATTAATGTAGTACAGTAAAAGGAACAATGTTGGCTTGCAAAATGTAGTGGAGTAGCAGTATAAAACTGTGTAAAATGGAGTACAAGTACCTCATAATTGTACTTAAGTACATCACTTGTGTAACTGTACTTAGTTAAATTCCACCACCTCTCGTACACACTCTCGCTCATAGTGTTGCTTTTTTTTTTAACCTACTCACTCACGTACGTGAATGTTAAAGTCAATAACATTAAATAGAATTCTCCTCCCTAATAGAGAGGCCTGTTTCCCAAAGACAGACTGTGTCTACCCTGTGTGCACGTTGGATGACACACACCAGCCGTGTTTCCATTCAATTGCAAAGGGATTTTAAGCTAACTTCTGAAATGTCCCAAAAAAAAAATAAAAAATGCGAATAAACAAGGCTACAGCGTAGTTATTTCAGAAGTTGTTGCTGTACGCATGGCTGGGAGCCGCCGGTTAACCAGAGCGGAAGAAGAAACGTTTGCGAATCAGAAACAAAACAAGTCACCTCGGCCCTTTGACTCGTCTATGAGGGAAAAATGGAGAAAACTCTTCAGGAATTTCTTCCCACCACCTCAAACCAGCGTAACAACTTTTGAGGAAGTTTTATCGAATGTTGTCGTTTCTAAACAGCTTTTCTGGTGCGATACTTCCAAATTGTGCGTACAAATAAATGAATAGACACACGGCTAGTGACCCTTTCTAACTGACCACAGGAGTGAGTTCAATCTGCTTTACTGTGTCCACCTGTGTCTCACATATGTTTTTGGTTTCAAAAACCCATCTATTTTCCACGCATGTCTTTTATGGCAGGATGCTGAAAATCATCAATGCGATTTTGATGCGTGTGCTAATGTACTTCTAAATCACTTAAAGTACTTCCCTACTTTTCTTTTTACAACTTCTTGACTAAACAGGCAAACAAAGTCCTCATCTGAGCCAGCCTCCCCTTCATCTCAGATTTTATTTTTGGGGCTCCTCAAGTATTGTTTTCCCCCTCTCATACTCCTCTAAAAAACATCTCTGTCCGCGAATGAGGACATTTCCATATGAAAAGATGGGGCCAGAGAAGGAGTAGGAGGAGGTACAGAGTGTTGTGCCCTTCATCTGCGTTACCATGGGGATCGATCCCACTCCATCCTCTAATTTGCTGAAGAGGGTTCCATTTGGCCCGTAAGAGACCCCCCTCACGGGCTCTTTCCGGCGTATGTTCCATCTAGCCACTTCACTGTCCTATTCACATGAAATATAGAGATCTTGGTTGCATTGATAAAAAAAAACTTTGAGTACAACTTCAATCTCTTTGACATCCGCTGATACACTGTACTGTACCTCTGCCTGCATCTTTGAGAGCACTTTACCTTCACTAGACAGGGAGTGAACTCATTACCAATGTAGTGAGGCCAACTAAACTACAATGTTTTCACACAAACAACTGAGCACACAGAAAGTAACAGCAAGTCAAGCAAGAACTTTTACGAGACACAGGTCAGCTGTACAAAAGGCATTGAGATAAAATGTTTGATGATACAATCACTCCGTTTTTCCTTTTTTTATTTACACCCCCCACGCGCCCACACGTTGCTCTTCAAATTATATTCACAAAAGGTTATTTCACCAAAATCCGCTCGCATAGCCCTTTCCGTTATCGAGATGAACTGCTGATGTGCCTCAGTGCAGAAGACAAATGTGCAAAGTCAGACAGCCCGTCTCCAAAAGAATGCCCTCAGTCAGGCAAATGCGCTTATCTCTGATGTACTCAGTGCTGACAAAGAAGTGCAACTTTCAACTGGAGTTTTACTTGACACGTGTCAAAACATTACGAGTCACAAATGTTGACATCACCCTGTTATGAGACCTTTTATCGTGTTTACACCACCAGAGGTAAGGGAAATTATATATTCATTTTACTTTTTCTCAGTGTTTTTCTCTATTTTGCCTTTTCTTGTCCTTCAGGGTAATATCTGCAAATTCTCTGAATTCAATCAGCCAGTGGTTGCTGTGTGTCAGTTCTCTTTGTATTATAACATTCTCCAAGGTAAACACACACTCACGCAGTGTCACATTGTCTACAATGTGAATGCTTCACAGATTATTAGTGGATCTAGTTACCTTACTTTCCGTTTGCATGGCAACCTCTTCTCTTTCCTTTTCGTCATCCTGCATTTGATCGATTGATTGAAAAAAAGTTTGCGTGGAAGTTGAGAAGGCAATAGGCCTTTTTCATGCAAGATATTTTGACTCGTCACAGTAGGAAAATCCACAGGTGTAAATGGTGAAATGAATAATGGCTGAATTCCATTTTTCAGGGTCCAGGTAGCGCGCATGCTGCCTCACTGTCACCCTCCCTGGAACACTTGAATAGAACAGAGCCATCGTTATCGTTGTGTGGCTACTTTCACATTTGAAGCAAATGTGGCCCAAATCTCATGTGACACAGATCTGATGTTTTTCACTGTAGTGTTGACACATAAATAAAAAAAATCCCGGGCCACTTTTATATGTGGTCCTAAATCTGATAGACATCTGATCACTGGCCATGTGGCTGCTGTGTGAACGCTCGTATGGGGATTAATGTGTGTTTACTTTACTTACACATACTTCACTGCACAATACAGTGAAACAACAGCCAATGGAGCCCTACAACTAGATGTGTTTTGATAGGCTTTGTCGGACTGTCGGTTACTACAACTATTCGATGGATTGCCATGAAATCTGGAACATACATTCACTGTGCCCAGAGGATGAATCCTACTGGCTTTGTGGATCTCCTGACCTTTCCTCCAGTGCCACCATGAGGTTGACGTTTAACTGAAACTAACTCTGATGATCCCCTGACCTCTAAGCCCTCAACATGTAGATTTGTTTTTTTATATATATATGTATACTTAAATGAACAAATACCTGCAAAAACTAATGACGACCTTCATCCTGAGCCATTTTTAGTGCTAATTAGAAAAATGCTAGCATGCTAACAGGCTAAACTAAGACAGTGATCATGGTAAACATCACATCTGCTAATCACAACATTTGCATCGTCATTGAGAGCCTGTTAGCATGCTGCTCTCCCATTGTCTTCTTTTTATTAAATTAATAATGTTAATCCCTTTTTTTCTTTTTCTTGCAGCTTCATTTTGATATTTTCTTATTTTCATTAGATTTCTACCCGTTTCCCTTTATTTCTGTCTTGGTAAACCTGCTTCTGCTACATTGTGTCTGGGATGCATTTATACAGTGTGCTTAACAATATATCTATTCTGTAACAATAAACTGAGGTGTTCACATACTTGAGTATATGTTTTTTTTTTTCTTACGGCATGTAAGGGAATGTGTTTGTTTCCAAACGGCTCGAAACGTTATGGAAAAAGCAGGACTATTAACTGTATTAACAACACAAAGGCTAAAGAACCTTCACTTCGATCTTGTCTGACAGCTTTTATCCCAACTGGGGGTTAGTTTGCTTAGTGAAAACCTTCAGAATGCCCCAGGTCATCATTAGCTGTGTCGGCTGGATCAAAACACGGCAAAGATGAACAACATTCATGTAGAGTCATTCAGGTCAGAACCTTACCTGCACTCTAAAGCACCCTCTAAGCTAAGGTTTAAACACACATTAACACACACACCTAAACGTCATGAGAACGTTTGAAAAAGCAAATCAATTTGTTGCATGGACCTGCCACGGGTCCCATTTCCCTTCCCATCTAATGGGGGTTCACTAAACACAAATGGTATGGTCATATGTGAGTGTTTCACAGTCATGGCAACAGTTCATCTAAAACAAAAAGGAGGAAGAAAAAAAAGCAGAAAATGCTCAGAACAATGTTGTGAGAGCACCGCAGCAAAAATAACTCTAACCCCTTCCCGGCTCCCATTAGTTGTCTTTTATATCCGTCTCTCACTCGGTTGCTGCAGTGCAATCACACCTTACAGTTGTGGGTTTGGAAGCTCGACACGCAAGACAAATGCAGGTTTGAATTGTTTTCATAAAACACACATATAAGAATACTTTGAATATAGTCAAGCACAAAGTGATCACTTATATGCTAAACAATGATGTTCCAGACAGAGGAGTCTCCTCCGGCACTGAAGCGGTCTGATCTGCCTGTCTAACTACCAGACACTGTGACCTGAATACAGCTACGGGAAAACTGTCAGCAATGGGTTCTTTTCTGGGCTCATTTGCTAGTTGAACAGATGCATAGGCCCTAAAGGAAAAACAATGAGATCATTTGATAGGTTCAGTTAGACACATTCTGACAAATACAATTGACCTTGGTGTAATGGCTCTGTTCAAAGCAGCTTTCCCGTTCAGTCAAAAGCCATGCCATAGTGGGCATTATCAACAAATTCAGGTTCGAACGATTGAAAATGTGAATGCCTAGAGAAAATCATTATCAAACAAATTTACACTGCCAAACAAAATAGCGTCTCGGTGCTATTTGAACATATTTAAATTAGGAATAGATTGCAAAAAAGGGAAAGTGCAAAATTGGTCCCTTTCTATGCAAATGAGCCTCATTGCAAAAACAGTGAAATTCTAAAAGATCAGCGCTAATAGCCACATGCAGTTACAGTGAAGTTATTAGCGTCTTCAGAGAATTGGTGTTCACGGAAGCACATTTATAAAGGGTGTCACGCCAAGACTTTCCCACCCATCTCGCCTTTTTTTTTCTATTCGGTATTTACTGTTGTTGCAGTGAAACCGGGTTCTTAAATTGATATACACAGCTAGTATGTTGAGGCTTTGTTGTACATACTTTGTCCTGATTGAGCAAGGATTCAACACCATGGCGTCCCAAATAACCCCCATATTTATCACTGCCACTGCGTGACCTGATTCATAGTTAATCTGGAACGATGCAAACAAGTACAGATACAGTACAGATGTTAAATCTATTTGCTAGACACTGGTTTACATAAGTCATTTATTACTATCTACTATCTTTTTAATGGTTCAGACTTCCAGAATACAATCATGTTTCACCTCTGACCACACCCACCAGTGATGTCCCGGTGCACTAAATAGAAAGCAAAAAGTGTGTGTGCCACAAATGCTTTTTTAGCATCCAATCCATCTTACCAAAAAAAAAAGAAGCTTCCTTTCACATTTCCCCCAACAAGTGCCGGTGGAGAAAGGTGTGGCTGTAATTATTTAAAATTGTTAAATAATCAAACATACCTGCACCAGGGCGACAGGTAAACTGAAATTATCACCCTGTTGTTATGGAAACAGGGAGTGTGTTCCACTTTTTATTACCCCCTCACAAGAAGGTGCCCCTGGCAGTGCTTTGCCCGTACAAAGCAAGATGCACATGATCAAACATTACCTTCTGTATTCGAGTGTTGAGAGATGAACACCAGACCAATCAAATGGCACTTCATGTGACAATCATGTGCATCCTCTCAGGGATCTGGATTTTGTGTAGAAGAAATGGAATAGCTGAATACATTTGAATTCAATACAAATACAAAATCTGTTATTTGACATGAAGAAAACAGTCTTAAACTGGTATAGAAGTAGGGCTTCAGGTGTGTGAATAGAGAGACAGTTAACTCTTTTCTTTGTCTGATCCTGACCCCAAAATACACACATGCAAGTGAACAAGGTTGCATTTAATAGCTTTTACATTAAAAAGCAAAAAGTATTCAACAAGAATGAAATCGTGACATGGGTGTATTTTCTTACTTAGCTTCTGAATTCTTTTTTTTTTTTGTGTGCTTTACTTCTACCAAGCTTTAATAAAAGGCATCTTCGAAGTGCACTTACGGAAATTTCTCATCATAAACTCAGCTATGGGTAATAATTCACACAAATTCACTTCAAATGCTCTCAGCCAATGGAGTAATGAAAGGTATTTTGCAAACAATTGGTCCCTTTCCTCCCACTGTGCACGGAAGGGGGACGGAGCAGTGACTGAGTGAGCTGTGACATTGTGCTAGCATCAGCAGGCTCTCGTGGAACTGGGCTCCCTGGCACACAGGAGTTAGCCAGGATTAATGAAGATGCCAAAGTCACTCCTCAGCTCCTGGCTCTAATGGCTCAACACGCAACGCAAATGCAGTGAAGACACAATGCCATATGGCATCATTGCCACTGACACACTGGGAACTTTTGGGCTGAAACCCTGGCACAGACCAGACAAAGGGCACACATTCCTCGCACATACATTTGTGCACACATGCGCATGATCGTTGAAATTACATCTGAGTGCATCCCCGGCTAATTTAGACCAGCACTGTAATAGGAAATCCTCTGGTGCCCAACCATGAGTGATATACAGATCCACCCACAAAGGCCCTGGCTCTATCTATCTCCCATGTCATTGGCATTCTAAATCTCTCAGTCATGCCTGCATCCATAATGGCCCAATTACTGCCGATGGGGATCCCACTCCCTATCTGACAATTACATCTGTTAGAGTTTGAGAGCGTTAATGCCTAAAAAATATCAATTAAGGTGATTGATCAGGATGTTAATATCCTATTAAACAGCAGTCTGGAGCTGCAGAGTATTTCTGTTGATTGGGCTGAAATGAGAGAGACTCTCCAGGATGAAGCGACTGTAGTTTAGTGGGCCAGTTAGATTGCAGATCTAATGAACACGGTGATGGCCCAGAGTTGCATTTTATTGCCAGATAAACCTGGACAAGAACAACTTTGGGTAATTGCTACTGAAAGGCATTTCATGGAGCTATAAAAAGCTGATCGGACAGACAACTTTCTAGATGGCTGGAGCCAGAAACAGACAGGTATCGATGTCACTTTACAGAGAGCGGGGGACATGGAAAAAGTGTCATTTTAAACAATGTATTTAACGCTGCGGTATTTGTCAAAGGATTCTTCATCGTGAAAGACTTAAATCAACATTTATTTTTCATTAAACTCACTGGCAGTCATAGTTGAGATACAGTATGGTGCGCTGGTTCTCATTTACAGGTTGACTAAGTAAACTTTGACACTGTCTTCTTTGTTGAAGTGGTAAATTTGTTTCAACAATGTCTTATCTGAGGGGTGATGGTACTTTTTTTTTCAGGCTGTTGTCGTTTTAGCACAATGTTTGAAGAGCTCCACCAGTGTAGTCTGATATTTAAGTTATAAGCAGGGACATTTCATTTTTCCTTTCAGCCCAGTTCAGCAAATGAAGAGGATATCCGCTCTTTAAGCTCTCCGAGATGATTGGACATATTTTCAATTGCAACACGGCTCCTTTCTACCCGACTGATTGTTTGAAAACATAAAAGATCTCATTGGATTGTTAAAACGCACAGTGAAGCCTTGAATAGGGAGGCAATTAAATTCTAAAGTGTAATTTCATACATTTGCGGTGTGTTACAAAATGTTTCCTCTTTTTATCGTCTTGTCGATGATCACCAGAGTGCTGCACTCACCCCCCACCACCCCCACCCCCTCCACCCTGTCCTCCCTCCACCCTGTCCCCTCCTCTAGAGCTTCCCTTTTTGAAAGGCTTCTAGCCGTTCCATTCTTCCCCTGGCACGGCATCACACACTCATTTCATTTCTCATTTACAGACTGATAATCAGAATGTCATTACAGTGTCCACACTGGGCCGCTGGAGGGGTAATTGAGCAGCATAAAAGGCATTTGAAAGAGGGATGAATAATATAAGTGGAGAGGGGGGTGAGTGGCGAGCTGGACCAAGGCCTGCTCTCTCAGGTGTCTGGCTGCTATCGGGTGGCATCCGCCTTGGCATTATGGTTAACCGTGTCTACGTCAACCTCATTTTTCACTTCTAGCACATTAGAGGCTGAACAGGCATCAACACTCGTCTGAAAGAATGGGGGTGGGGGATCAATAGGAGAGTTTTCGAAGGTCAAAGTCAAGCATCAACAATCACTTTATATCATGCAAGCCCCGTAGATTTAGATGCTAAAATGGAGGATGATTTTGTCCTTGATTGGTGTGTTTTCAAGACTCTGGGTGAGTCCTGTTATCTGCACACAGATCATGTGCACCCAGGTAGAGGTTAAGCCCAAGTCTCACTGGGATGCTACGCGGACTTGATTTCTCATAAAGACTCCATCCGAGCTGCATTGATGTTTTCCTCCCAAACTGGTTGATTATTAATCAATGGCTGGCTTTAAACTGTTGTAATGTCGTAAATAAAACATTTCACCGCAGCCCTTAAAATACCAAAATTGAGCATGACTCCTTTAGTTGCAGTGACATGGATACAACAGTTGCATCTGTATTACTATCGAATGTTATTTGTTTTGTTGCTTACCCCTCCCTGCTCCCATCCGCCCCCACTCTGGTGTGGCAGCTTGGCACAGCGCCAACCCGTTTGGCCGTGGTGGTACATTTCCATCTCATTCATCACATAAAGACAGATAATCAGAAAGTCATTACAGTGGCTTGACACCAGTGCTTGCCCCAGGAAGACAGAGTAATTGAGCACCACAGAAGGGAAGAGAGCAGACTGAGCCAAGGCCACGCGGTAATGAATGTGAGATGTCGACATACGAGGAGGGGAAGAGGATCTCGGCGCACAGAGACATGGATGGACAGAGAGCGAGACTGACAACCGGGGAGGTAGAGGAAGACTGATACGTGTGGATGGGTGGACAAAGAGAACATTGTGAGGAAAGGTGAGAGAGGAAGACAGACAAACACTGGCATGACTTTTAGGTAATTGAATCAATACACACACTGTCAGGAAGGCGAAACCACAAAAAATGTTAGATCTGGTAACTGTATGTGGGTGTGCTTCTGAGAAAAGCTTCAAATTACTTTCTATATAAATGTAGAAATTGACAGAAGAAAGTGACACAGATGAATGAATTATCTTTTTTCCGTTTTTTCTCAACTATGAAAAACACATACATTTTATCCATTAATGAAGTTGAAATACTGTAGGGTGTTGTTCAAAAGTAGTTTTAAATTGCTTCGAATACAGCTGATAAAATCTAGCAGCCAGAAAATTATGTTTTTAATTTATAGCTTTAAAGTATCACTAAATAAAATAGCAAAAATGAAAAAACAACACAGCAAATTAAATTCCACAATCTTTAGGCAGAAAAGCATTTAGTGGACACCGCTAACCCTCAAAATTACTCACTCTGCTATAGTGCATTAAAATAATAATCAACTTCACAAGAAAGCATAAACCACGCCATGTAGCAGAGCCAAAGAGCAATTATGAACAAACAACAGTTAAACATATATATATATATATTCAGTATATAAAGTAATATAATTAGCCTAGCAATTAACACCTTACCCAAGTGTAACATGAATTATGGTGGCATTGCATTCTAGTCCTTACACCAAAGGAAAATTTCTTCCTGATATTCAAAATGGATATTTATATTTATCCCCTAATAAAATCCATTACAGCCGCATTATAAATCATCATATTGTCTCAGCTTGCCAAGGCACAATGGAACAAGACACCACCAAACACCTAATGGACACAGGTCTGAAAGGAAGATCTCCACCTTTTTAAGCAGTGTTTTAGGGAGCCTATAAAGTTGCAACGGCTCTCAATTACAGTTTCCGCTCGTGTAGCTACTGACATAGAATCAGTAAGTAATTTACGCCCGCAACACCAGGTGACTGCAATGTATATGCTTGTAGAATGGAAAACCAGTAAAAGTATAATCCCTAAGGACCAGGACTGAGAATGGCTGCTCTGTCAGACCCTTTTTGTTCTGTCAGGCTTTAGGTGGTGGCTGGTTTATTGCTGCCTGTAGGTGCCAGGACACCTCTTAGGCGAGGATGATCTCATTCTCTGGGTTGGTGAGTTTCCAAGAGAAGTTGCTTGTTTTTTTAAATTTCCCAGCCTCCTCCTGCAGTAGGAGATTATGCTACCAGCTGTTTTTCACAATTACAGTTTATATGTACTGTAGGCAGAAAAGTTTTGACTCGATCAATCAATACCTCAGCTAGGAAATTACTTTCTGTTGACCAGAGCTTTCTTTGTGTGTTTTGAGGGAAGACTTCCTGGTGAGGATGCAACTCAAACCCTAAAAAAAACGAAAAAGCTTTCAGTGAGGTCTTAGAGTACCTCAAAAGACTAATTTACAAAATCATAGAGTGCCTATTATACCAACCCACTATTAGAGTTCCTCAATAAGTGCGAAAACCTGAGGAAACATTTCCTAGTTTTCTTAGCAAGCGGCCATTGTAGGCAACTGTTTCTGAAGGGGCATCCAGGTTGTCATGCAGGGCAACAGGGTTATAAACAAGATAAATGTTGTTTTCTGGGTTTTTCGCCTCCCTCTTAAATAACTTAGCCACAAAGTATCTCCACTCCACCTAAAGCACGTCTCCACTGGAGAAACAAGGCCTGATCGTGTGGAGTATTGTAAGGATTTCTTGTCAGTGTTTTGGGACAGACAATTATTTTCTAGACTGGCGGATTATAAGAACAGAGTCGAGGGATTGCAAAAAGAAGAGTTTCTTTTCTCATGGATTAATTTCTTAATGTTGGTAAAAAAAAATGCATGTGCTAAGTGTCAAAATTCCCCACACGGTTATCTTCTACATCTCGGATCGCCATTTACCATCTTGGTTAAATTGTACGAACGATTAAAATCAGTGTAGGAAAAAATATGGTTCTTTGATTAAAAGTTAGCTACGACTCCCCAAGATGGATTTGTGATTAAAGTTATTATTATTATTATTAAGGCATTGGGAAAACTTAAAAAAAAAAAACAATCTGCAGCTTTGTTAAATTTACATCTTAAATTTTGCAATCGTTTTGGATAAATTAGAAATGATGCTGCCGTGTTTTGTTCTTAACTGCAATCTGATTCACGCCTCTGACTGGCTTCTTCTCAATGGCAACAGTGGACAAGGCTCATGGGTATTGTGGGATTTTGAGCTGGACTGTCATGCCAAAATGACTGAGAAACCATGGTAAGAATAGGGAAAAACAAAACTTTTTCAAAATGTTATAACATATTGCCTTTGGAAAATCATGCATTACCTAACAATCAGTATTAACATGCAGTATATTCTCTGTCGTCGCCTGGATGTGGATCGAAAGATAGAAGTCCGTGCACTAAAACATAATAAATACAGACTCCTGTAAGTACAGTGTTGTACTTTTAGGCATACATTACTCTAAATGCTTTTAAAGTGTGTCACATATGAAACAAAATTGAGCAAAACAGTCCCCCTGCTAATCTATGTTATGGCTTAATTGAGAGATGACGTGCTGAGGCAGCTGTGGAACACCACCTGCCAGGTTGTGACCCTGGTTTGGAGCTCAGCTGCGTCCACCTAAGAGACGCTGTGATTGGCTGTGGAGTGTATGGCTTCTCCAAGGGCACCTGCAGATCACAATAAGTCTTTATAGTGAGGGCAAACCAAAAGGAAAGATTCAATACTCCTTCCTTCCATCAGTTACTTCGCTAAATGTTTTCTACAACGCTGGAGTGATCTTTTCAATACAGTCCGAATATAAAACCAGAGGTCACTTGGAGAAAGCAGACCCTTGGCAAGGCTATCTCGCAATGTTAACGAAAGTGAAAAATAGTTATGTATCCTCCCCATGATTCAGTCCTCTCCAAAATATAATAGATTATTCCTTGGCCAGTGCTATACCATTCCCAGTTTCTTGTAAATCAGGCCAGTAGATTTTACGTACTTTTCAGAATTTGGTTTTCCACTGCAGATAGTACCCCCTCAGTGTAGGCGGGGCGATCATCTGTTCGCTGTAGCAACGCCGCTTGAAACTGCCGTGGCAACGGGATACTCGCTGAATCCTTTCTTTAATCAGCAACCAGAGAGAGGAACATCTGCATTTTGTCAGTTGGAAGGCGTGGTGTACTGCGTAGTTTTGCCATGTGCCATTTAAAAAAAATCTGGGTTGAGTGAATTTTTTTAATTGCGATTGCAATTGACAGTAGTTTACCATTTAAAAACGGGTTTCTCTCTCACCAATCAATGGCCGGCAGTGTTTTAACGTCACCTTCTAGTATCGCTGAGCTCAGCTGAAGTGGTACTAAAAAAAGTACCAAGTACCAGGTACAATGCACAACTTTTCCTAATGGATAACCAAAAAAGGGCGTGTCAAGACGAGTAAAGCCGTACCATGCAGTGGAAATGCAGCTTTCGTGTTAGCAGCATGGATGGTGAAACATGTCTTCATCTCGTACAAGCTCATTGCCCTTTGCTGACATCTTTCAGTACTACTGGCAAACCCTTAATCAACTAGACTAGTGGCTCCAGAAACTGTATAGTATACTATCTATATCTTCTTATAAATATGTGTTGAGACTACTGAGCCCATCTCCTTGAAACCTGACTCACGCTGCTGATACAGGATACAGCCGACAGAGCTAATGATGTGGCTTCCCATAAATACTTATGTGTGCTGTGCTCAGACTAATCAGCACTACTGAGTCTGTCTACTGGAAACTCAACTTCTGTTATGTTAATACTGGCAAAAACAAATAGAGTTTGTTGCAGATCTTCCCATTGCGTTTAATGATTCTATACCCTTAATGTTCATCTAATTTCTACAAGAATAATTTTGACTCCACACATGGATCATTGAAGGCTCAGCGTCACCGAGCATCAACAAAGTAAAAAGGCCAAAGGTAAATCCCAAAGCAACCATCAAGTATGATATACTGTATATCGATGAGTTATCATAGATGATTACATGCAGTTTTGCATGAGTCAGATCATCATAATGTGGATGGCAGTAAAGAAAGATGACAATTAGCAGTGGGAAAGTGAAACTATAAGAGGGCCACAGAGAACAGCTGCAAACCAGTGGGGGTTCCACAGTTTCTCAGGAGCCACATAGCACAAGAGAGACATTAACATCCATGTACTTTGACAGAGTACGACAGGTATTCAAGCACAAACTGAAATAACAACGCCAAAGCCAGCAACTCATGCACCCCTTTCAATCATCATTCCATCAGATATCCAGCTGGTGTATCAAGCTGCCGACAGAAGCTGACATCAAGGACCTGATGGTAGCGACTTAAGTCAAGTGTCGAAAAAGCATCAGTTAAACAAATCACAACAACTGGGAAAACAGGACAAAGGCTAAGAGAGTGTGTCAACCACGGTCTTCAATAAAACAAAAAGCATTGAGAAGTACATCTGTAGAGTATCTGCCAAGAATAAACTGCCAAGAGAATATCTCACAACAGCAGATCCAAGTGTGAGAGTGAGTAGAGGCAGTGACATGGGAGGATGGTTCCTACACAAGATGACTGAAAGAAATTCAGAAAATATGGGAAAACGGGGTCAGCTGTAGGATCTGCAGAGCACTGAAGATGTCTCCCAGAGGCAGGCATACACTTAACTGCAAAACGTAGTTATGAACTGGAAATGAACAGAAGAGGGAAACCAGAAAGAAGCGATTGGACCAATCTGATAAAATGTCAGTATTGAGTTCAGTTCACTCATCAGATATTAGACTGACTGACTGACTCACCAATCCAGTACAATACAGATACATTTTTAATCATGGTGGCAAGTTGGGACAGCTGCAAAGAAACTAATTAGCTACGCTAACTTCTTTAGCACGGATGTTGAGTGGCTGCTAAGTTCAGGACCTCATGATTCAAGGACAAGCCCGACTCAGGGGCGCATAAACATTACTACAGTATTCTTTCTATTTGTATGGTGGTAACCATAGCAACTGCCCACCACCTCCTCTATACAACGTCAGAGACAAACAGTCTCCTCTATTACTTGATCAAAATGAATGTGGGTGTAAAAAAACATCGTTTGTCTTCGGCCCTCACACCACACCGCTATTTTGTAACAAAGCAGATTTAAGTGGCTGTCACGCAGTGTTGTTTTGCACTTATTTAATATATTTTTTATTTTTATAGTGTTAATATTTTTATTCTCTTCACACTTATCGTACTTGTATTTCAAATATTCACTTTGAATACTTTACTTTGGCTTTTAGTTTTTCAAGGTAATGGCATAGTAATTTGCTCTCCTACACCTGTTTGTATGTGAAGCCTACTTAACCTACACTACAGTTCAAATAAATTGCTTTGGAACACATTAATTAAAGCAAAATTGCATTGCACTGTACATTTTATGCAAAAAGAGCTCTGATGACAACATTTTATTGTTGTTTATTGATATGCAAACGCAGGGATTTTAATCGGATTTTAATTGCATCTCTACCAGAAATAATGATTGAAAAATAACTGAGAAAAGATGTAATTTCCAGATTCAGGCTCTGTCCCAACCAATAGCTCACCGTAGTAATGCACTGAAACAGAAAACAACTTTGGTCATTATTTGAACTACTCAGGACTGTGACACTAAAGCTCAGTAAGTGGCTCCAACAGCTTCAAAGAACACCATCCAATATCTCCGTCCACAAAGGTGCAGTTATAGGAGCTGTTAAAGTCACTTTTTTATCACACACACTTTAGCTATATTTTCCCCTTTCCTCAGTTCATTAACACTGCTTGAGGTGTGAGTAAGTGTGAGTCCTTTCATAAGCAGAGTAGGTCTGCTCAAAGAATTTGATTGAAATAAAAGCTGCGAAGAGAAAAAAAAGAAACAGTGGGCAGTGGTTCTTTATCAAAAGATTTCATTTCCTAAATTTCTCACACACATTTCATCAAATAGAAAAGCCACTTGATTCAATTTGCTTTCCTGCATCTTCACATACCCGGCAGCGCACACCACATTTAGCTTTGCTGTGGCATTTTGTCGATTTGTTTGCGGAGCCCATCTCCCCTTTGCCGTGTGTCCTTCCATCCCAGACACATATGCAGACAAGGTAACGATATACACGTGCAAGCTTGTGCAAGACACAAACACATACAACACAAGCAGACTGAGGTTATAGTGTGTTAGAAAGTCTTCTTCTCAAATAGACCCTTCCTGGCTCATTGCAATTTACAGCTGAGACCCAGGCTGCACTATTGACATCACACCATGTGTTGAACATCTTTCCATGTAAGTATACATATTACGAGAATACATGCATTTATGTGTAATGATGTGGCCATATATTATGCACCTCGAGCAAAACCAATACACAGGCGATGACACGAATGTTTGAGGCTAAAGGTTCCAATGGGATTTGTGCAACCACTTGTTTGAAAATGATAATGTTTACATGTTCTATGAATGCCCTTGTGTCTGTTAGAGCCCCTTCACTCCGCGCAATCTTTTCTAGCATTTCCAGGGAAATCACATGCCGACACAGACAGCTGCCTGACACTCACTCATGTATGGTATGTGTATCTTTGTTTTGTATGTGTGTGACAAGTGTGTACAATTTTGTCAATTGGTAATTTTGACAATGTTTGATGCTGTTATATCAGTGTGAGTGTGAGGGAGAGTGTGTGTGTGTCTCGTCAGCATAGAACAAACACAGTTCTTCAACGAAGACTCTCTCGACAAACCTGTTTAACACCACTTTAAAGTTATGCCTGTGTCTCTGCCAGCCACTCCTGTTGGAAAAACAAACTGTGTTAAAGCAGCATCAAGTAAGTAAGCAATGACTATAAGGATTCAATATGATAAAAAGTAACAGTAGAAATACCATGGTCAAAAAAGACTTTATTACAAATACAATTCTAAATGTTACTTACATAAAAGTACAGTAAGTAGTATTAGTTAAATGTACTTAAAATATCATAAGTAAACAAACTCATTATGCTCAATGGCTGTTCCCAGTTTAATAATTTGAGAATATTATGTAATTCTGTTATCGGCAACAAATACATGCTAAAGTATTTGTTGTAGTTCATGAATGTGGAGCCAGTTGTAGATACTTTGTGTACTACTGGGTCAATTAGTAATGTACTTTAGTACTCGGTAGGTGATTTGAGGGTGGATGAGATGCCATCTCCTTTGATAACCTGCCATGCACCCTCTCCAACCCCTCGCAGAGAGAGTGCCGGGGCAGAGGTGTTGAAGAATATATGACCCAGACCATGGGTCTGAAATATCAGGAGCCTAATGTGCTTGGTATTGATAAATCCATGGCGCTGTCTGTGGCACTTAAATATAGTACTTGAGTAAATGTACTTAGTTACATTCCACCAGCTGCTTTAATGTTAAGTATAGAGAACAAGTAGTTGCAAAGCGCTGTAATAGATTATGTGTCATCAGTCTTAGCCAATTGTGCATTTACAGAAGATAACTACAATATGAACACTAACTATGTACTGTAACACCAGCATAATAAGCAGAGCTGCAAAAAATACATTGTTCATGCTCACAATAGTTTACCATGTTTGTGGATCTAGTGTGTCCATCTTAAGCTTAGCTTAGAAGTTTTCTCAATACATCGATATGTGGTCCAGTTAGCAGCCATTTATAGCGTTTTATAATTCTTACTTTCTGTAATTCTAACTAACTTCTGTGACTAGAAAAATAAATGTTTCAATTACTCACTGGATACATTTAGCTTCAACTGTGTGTCAAGATCAAACATCATACAGTTTAAAGAGGCTCATAGCAACTTATTAACACAAATATTAAGGTGTTGCATCATAATCATCCAAGATATCAAATCAACAAGCTGCCAAACAAGCATTGATGGCTGCAGTCAAACAACTGTCAGTCAAACAGTCATTAATGGACATTCACTGTTGTAAACCTTCCCGCTCTCTACTTTGGCAAAAACAATGGCCACCTGGATTCGTTTTGCACGAAAATGGCTGCAGTAACTGGGAAAATCATCTTCTGAATAAGTAGCTTGCAGCTGCCACCATTTTCACTTTCCAACACAACGTAGAGTAAACCAAAGAAAGAAAAAAAAAACGCGTTGTATAAAAACATGATGGCACACTCATTTTGCTTTCTAACTAAGATATTTGGATGAGCTATGAGTTCCTCTTTCACAAATAACATCTTAACTTTTCCCATGCTTTTAGACAGCTTCTACAATGAGGCAATTGTTGTTGCTTACGATTGCACACAGGCCTCATACAGTACCGGGCTAAATATCATCAAATAAAACTTGACAACACACTTTAGTGGTAAGCTAACTTTTAAAACTGTTAATATGCCTCTAACATGGCCTTCATTTTTTAATTATGCTTTGGGTGTTTTTTTCTGCTTGACACAGCTTTACAACGTCTTTAAGTTTATAGCAACAACATAACCTGTAATGACACTGGTGCCTGCTTGTGTGGGTGCACCAACGTCCAGAAATTGCATCTGTCAGCAACTCAGTGGGGCTCCATAAACACTCTCTTCCAACATCGAAGCAAGTGCCAGCATCTTTTAACAGTTGAAGAAGCCTTAACGCGGCTATGCACAAACTAAACACACTGCTTTAAAAAAGATATCGTATTGAAAATAATTAAAGAATTAACCTGCATGAGACATCACCAGCAAATATAACATTTCTTAATAAGCTCACGTGAGTGGCTGGAAAGTGCTTTTACATTATGGTGTATGGTGGGAGGGAATATACACCAATGTCCAGCCTACATCCAGGTGCTGCACACAGTAAGGCGAGTATGTTTGCCCAATCCAAAGTAGTTGCTAAGCAGAAGAGAATCACCTGACCGGTCTCCTTTTCATGTGTGTATGTTTTGCTATGCAGTGAGGAAAGGAGCAAAAAAAGAAAAGAACATTTTATCTGTCACGTTGTGTCTGTGGCTCTCTATTACGACAGCCTGGTCTCCTAAAAAATGACATTCCCAAACAACAAAACTGCATTGTCAATAATGTTTTGAGGGGAAACGATTATGCTTGTTCTTGACGTTTCACAAATACGCTTTTAATCAATCAAGGTCAACAGATTCCCCGTAGTGGAAGAGATTGGGGCGGATGATTGGGTCAAAAACACCAGACTTTCTACCAGGAGACTTGCTTTCGTTTGTCATGTGAAACCAAAAGTTAATGTTAACTTGATTAACGTAACAAACATACCATAATCTTTTGCTAAACATAACCAAGTAGTTTTGTAGCATTTTTGAGAATGAAGTTTAGTTGTACGGAAAAGTAAAAGGAGACAGGGATACTAGGAAAAAGTAACCTGCTATTTTGACGTGACAACAATTTAGTTCCATTCCATTAAACATTATTTATTTTGAGATTGCCCTTCTTAAGTCACTAGTGACTATATATCCAGCTGCTCTGACATCATTTTCATTCGGCACTACTCTTAAGATGCATTCAAACAGCAGTAAACAAGGTGGATTCAGTACCTCTCATCCAATAGTACTTTGCTCTGTGTGCAATGCCCTCTGACTGCGCTGCCAGGAGTAATATCTTCTAGCTTTTCCATCATCTCCTTGTCCATAATATGTGGAGGGATAGGTTTCCTACTCCCCCATCGGGTCGCAGCTCCAGGGATGATTCTGGCAGCCAGTACATTGCGGAGTGACGGGCTGCATTTGGGTGTCAGTTTTCACATTCATGCTGCCTTTGCAAACACCTGGGAGAATGATGATGGCCTCTCCACTGAAGGTAATCTGTAGGCTCTTTCAAGGATGTGAGTGATACAGAGTGAAGGGCAAAATGCATGGTAAAGTAGCAGGAGGACTTCATGACCACTGAAACCCTGTCTCAACTATACAGGGAGCAGCACGAAACACGTGGCTCCATGACTCTGCAGAACGGCATCTTGTCAGCCTTTATTGTCTGAAAGGTGAGAGTCTCTAGACAGCCACTGCCACATTCTGCCTCACAGCCCTCTTGCAGCGGAGCTCAACAGGGGGGAAAACACAAGATGTAGTCTCGCTATTGCTGGCATCTCAACGTGGACTGGGCTGCTTGGCAGTCAGGAATGTCCAGCAGGTCCTGAATGCTGGCAGCAAGGTGGTCGGCAATGAAGAATCCAGCATAGGAAGAATCTAGGAAGAGAATCTTTAGTGGAAAACATCTATAGTATTTTTTAGTTGCTTTTTTAGGGTAAGGCTACCAGTCTGTGGACATACACTACATGCAAGTGGTCAAAACATTTGGAGCTGCATTACAAGGCAAAGACCCGAGTATGCTAAAAAAAAAGTTTGTACAAAGTGAATATTCCTGTTCCAAAGTGTTTATGCCTCCTAAAAAAAGTGTTAATACCTGTTCCAAAATAGGGTAATACCTGTCACCAGACTGGTCTCATAAAAATCCTGTTCTCATAAAAAGAATGAGAGATCTTTTATTTATGCATAAAAGATGCATAAATAGTACAAATGGGGATAACGGTACACGTTTGGACAGCATCTCCTCAGTCATTCCAGGTGTTGTACTTAGTTTAACACGTACATAGTGATGGAAGTAGTTGTGTGAAGAATGAAAAAGACGGCTTGAGGGAGTAATACAAATCCTGTGTACGTTCTTACTGCGCACCTCACCGATTGTTTGGTGAAGCAGGCACATTAGTCAAATGTGTCTGTTTTGGAAAATGACAGAAATGATCAATGGGAGGAAATCCGTTTCGGACGGTTTTGACCATTTGACAAGCACTTTGCTTGAAGCATACTAAGGGGCTTAAAGTGTTGGCACCGTTGTCAGACTTACTCCTTGTGTGTGGTCTCCGGCCTTTACATTCTTACAAACACAATTATTCATCTTTATTTTCACCTCCGCTTCAGTTAATCCCAGGTATAACCGGTATGTGTTGTAATATTTTAAATGTCCAATTAACCTAGCCATGTACAAAATCCTAAATTCAGTCTTTTTTACTGTTTACATTTGTATTACACGGTGGTTTCATCTTCTTTAGACCTCACATGCCACTGCCGATGCAGTTGTAGTTTGTGTAAGAGAAGGAGAGTTAGATAAAAGAGAGAGGAATCAAGACAGTAAGAGAAAGTATGTGTAAGACAAAGAGAATGAAATGGAGAGATGGAGGGAGAGGTGTAATGGCAAAGCTGTCTCTCTCAGCTCTGGGGCCGGGTCATGTCAGTCTGATCTCATTATCCAGCACTTAGTCCTAGAACAAACAGCCAGTGGCCTCCTTCCTTTCCTCCATCGCTCCATCTCTCTCTCCCTCCATGCCTTCCTAACGACTAGCACTGCTCATGTCCTAACAACTCGCTTGGCTCACTTACTGTCTAATGACTGCCACTCCTTATAGCCTGTGCTTCAAATCCCATTTATCTCCACTATTGGAGGCTCACATTCAGACCATTCTGTTTTCTAATGCCCTGGGAGAGCACAGAGGAGAGAGAGGGTGAGGTGAGGGTGGGAGGGTATGGGTGAATAAGTGGGAGGGTTGGAGAAGGAGTGTAGGAGAGAGAGAGAGAGAGAGAGAACTTCCTTCTCACATAAGTCACGGTGGTAATGCAGCTTTTAGGTGTTTCCATCAGTCTTAACCTCAAAATAGTCAGGTGCTCGTTTCCTGCCTTTCCGTTCTCACTTCATTTTATGTCGGTCCTCAAGTGGCAGGATATGTTTTGTGGATGATGATCTCCTCCCTCCTTCACTTTGATGTCTTCCACTCTCATCCTCTTCCTCCTCTCTGTACCCCTTTCCTCTCTGTCTTTGTCCTGAGTGTTAATGTGTTAGATGGAGGTCTTTCACCCGGCAAGCACCATTACAGTAATTTCCTCTGTAATATGAATGACAGCAATCCATTATTTATCTCAGACTTGCTCATTATTCCCCAGCCCATTGCATACCCTCCCAGACAAGGCTCTCACAGCCACTCCAGACATTACTTTATTAAGAGGGCGAGGCTGCGGTGAGCTATCAAGAACAATGCTGTATTAATGCAGGTGTGGTGCATGCAATAGTTAAGTTCATGATCAAGAGAAGAGAGCAGTGTGGGTTTCACTTTTGCCTAGAAGTAAATTACCATGTTCCTCCCTGCTGGCAAGAAAAGGTCAAGATATAACAGGTCAACTATATAGAGCATTTCTTAACAAATTCTGTAACTTTGTGCAGCTGGGAGCACAATTTATACTGTTCATTGGCTACACAGTAAATACAGAAAGCATGTGTCTTGTAAACATATAATAACTTAGATTTACAAGAGTCCTTTTTTAACATCGAACACAACACCCTGGATGCACACAATACCAATTCCTCTCTTAAGTGCTTTATGTAAGGAAATAAGGAAATAATCTCATGATGCTGTAATTATTGTGATTAGTTTTTCATTTTTCAAAAGATATTTTGACTAACTGACTTTTTTCAGAGCGAGCTTTGCAAGGAGACATTTATTCTCCATGGCGCGCTACTAACTGGAGCTCGTGGTGCATTTTTTCTCGGATGGTGAGGTCAGGACCAGCTCAACTCTGCCTCTGATTTGATGGCACTCGTCGCCTTTGTTGGTTGAGTTGGTTAGATTTAGGCCTGAGGAGTGAGATTGGATAGGGTGAGAGTAAGAATATCATGATAAGCCAATCAGAGGCAGAGTAGGGCGGGTCATCCTCTCGCCAACCATGGGAGAGAAAAAAAAATTGCACAAACAAACAAACTTGATACAAGACATATTTGAACACTTTTTCAACAAGTCCAAAATTCATTGTCAACCATTTTACTTAATTAAAAATGTTGCACGTATTTCATGCTGTTAAGTTTGAATTCCACTTGGAAAATGGATGCTAGTTAGCCTAACTAGCATCCATTCCTTCTTCCATGGGTCCAGATGTGGTGATGGCACCGTGATTATGGCTATGGGGACTGTCCAAATCATAGATTGGGCTGATCGCAACGGCTAACGACAAAAAAACTAAGATCACCATTAGTGGGCGCCTTCAAAAAGTTGAGTAATTACCACTCTATGGTAGTTGTTTTATACAAATGTATTTCCCTGCTTCTATGTCAAATAACGTTCCTGCCGCCGTCCAAATTAGTTTTCCCTTCTGTAAACAAGAAAGCCGACACTCATCTATAGAAACACGTTGCATTAAGGGAACTATCTATCTATGCGGCATGGTGTGTTAATGTAAACTGACAACTGGATCTAATGAGGGAATTCAAAGAGAGAAATGAGCATGAGAAAAAGGTAAAAGAAGCATCTGTGTTATTATAAATGCAGTCACATCTGATGAAACCTTTTTCTCTCTTCGGAGCAAAGATAAATGCACTGCAAATCAGGCTAGTGTAGAGACACTGTCATTAATCTCAGACTTTACCTAAGGTTTATGGAATGGTGCTTAATAAAGCCTCACACATACAGAATGTTCTTTGCTATAACTGGTAATGATTATAGGATATTAATGTCTGCTGAAACTAATGAATCTGCAGCACACACATGACCTCTTTTGGCACTGAGCAGCATTACAGTAATAACTCCCCACGAAGCGGACCTCTCCATTTCTATCTCCTTTCACTTATTTTCACCCTGATATCATGCACACATTCGCCCCGTATCTCCCCCTCTCTCACCCTCCCTCTCTGTCTCTCGTTCTCTTGTTCTCACAGGGCTACATTCACACCTCCTCTTCCTCCGCTATCGCAACCCTCCCCTTTTTTCCCTGCTGCCAGTGACATCAAGTGCAGCAGGAGACGTGAGGAATCCAGTGAGTAAGGCTTCGTCTCTGCTGTCAGACAGGCCTCAGTCACAGTCTCTACCCCTGTCTGGTGCTGAGGTATACACATATGGCAAATTAATCCCTATGCTGCCGCACATAGTGCTCATGTCAAAAGTACTACGCTGCGTAGAGACTGGGGTGACATTTTCGAAAGACAGACACTCTGTGGGAAGCCATTACAGTAAGAAACAACACATCGAGAGGAAGCGATGGAGAGCAGCGGGCCTAATGAAAGGAGAGACTTTGAGAAAAGGAGAAAGAACGAGGATTAAACAGGCAGGCTAATGAAGGGTAAACGAAGGGACACAAATAAAGCAGCTAATGAGACAGATGCATCAACCTGCTGTGACCTTTTCCTCTTTATCTAATCATGCATGCCTTATTATGGTCTTTTTATTCACTGTTTACCATTAATAATAGTTGTTGCTGTCTCTTAGTCCCCCATACAGAACGCACAGAGATAACAGCCTCAAATCAAAACCATTTGTTTTACTAACCCTCATTTGTTTCACTTACTCTCTTATCTATTGATTGCATTCATCCCAGCTCTGACATTCATACTGTGCAAAAAAAAAAAAAAAAAGGATCAGTTATTATTGGTTTAAGAAATAAATGAAGGAGATGACTTTTTTTAAAGCCGGTGTAGCCTGTTGATGGGTAGAGAAATGTGCTGAAGGTGAGGCTGGTGAATGAATAAGGTCAAATGAACTTAAAAAAACAACGTTTGGAAGCACCTGACCTGCGGGTTAACTCACATCCAGCACCAAAACTCACGGCAGCTCAGTAGTCAATACTGGCCAGGGAGCAGGGCTACATGCCAGTATTTATTGCGGTTGCCATGCTGGTGAGATCAGGGAAAGCAAATGCCCTTTTCATTGGCCAGGTGGCAGAGAACACTTTCTTTCCCTTACACCGCTGACAAATGTCACAGCTATTTGAGTTAACCTCTAAATGTGCCTTTGATACAGCAGTTTAAGATCACATTTCAAGCAAAGCGCACAAACAAACACAAAATAACATCATTTTAACTGTGTACCCGTGTGATTCTGCAAACGAAGAGTTGAATCTACAGCTTTTCCTCTCACTAATCTGCGGAACCTCCACCAGATGCTCAACTACAGCTGGATCCATGCTATCAGGTGCTTCAAATTGACCATACTCGATTTAATTGCTTGGTTACTTTGTTATCTTCATCCAAATGTAGTTTCTGAAATCATTTTACAAGCTAACTAAATCAAGCCGCCATATGTCCTTGGTGTTTTTTCGCCAGCTTAGAATGAATGAAGCTCTTAAACAACAACTGCTGCTGTCGCCCCCTTGAGAACCCGGCCGAGGCTGGGAGCGTGCTGCTGTTTTTACAGCATAATGCTTTCCCATCAAGGATGGAGGGGCTCAACCAAATGACTAATGGCATTTTTACACAGAAGCACAATTATTTGTGTTTAGCTCAGCGGCAGAGAAGACACAAAGGCTCTGCAATATGGATATAAAGAAACACGTTTCCGCCATGTTTCTTTGACAGTTCTCAAAGAAAACAAGTCCCTGGAGAACCATTTGAAAGGTCCATACTGGAGAATGAAATTAAATGCCGGATTGTTTGATCTTTGAAACAAGGTCTGTTCTTTCTCGGGAGATGTCTTGGCACCAATCTCTGCTTTGAATTCTAGACAAGCACAAAAGTAGACAAACTCATATGAACCAAAAACATCTTTATAGTTTTATTACCTGAGTGAGAATATTTTAAGGCTAAAATAAAAAAAAAGCATTTTATCTTGTAACATTGCACCTTTCTCAATGCTTTGAATATGTCGTACTGTGTTTGAGAGAGAAAGGTGTGGTGTGGTGAAACCAAGGGGTTGCTGTAGGTCAAGGCTATTTGGAAGATCTTTTAAAGCAACACAATGTAGGCATCTTTTTTTATGCCTTCTTTATTTTATATTAGCTTAATTCTTCTATCATGGGAATTACTCTTTCAACCCTGCCAAGAAAGGAAATGGTCTCAGCGTATGCCATGAAGCTGAAGAAATAGCAAATCCTATTAATGCTTCAGAATGTTCTAGAGTCAGATATAATGGCAACATAACAGAGTGTGTATTTATGTCACAGGAGCTGCTCTGTTTTGTTTTGTGTGGAAAGTGCAGATCCATGTAGGTTGAGAAAACAACAGCACCTGCGTTGGGGTGTAGGGGAAGGGAGGGAAGTGGCAGGACTACAGGGATCAGAGATCAAACCAATCGCCTGCAGTGAGAGGAGAAAGTAGAGAAGGAGGGAGAGGAGGAGGAGGAGAGTTTGATGGAGAGAGTTACAGAAAAGTCCTCTTATACACAGCCTACGGGACTCTCAGGTGTGAGGGAGGAAAAAGACGACTGTATATTTTCCGATCTCATTCCTGTCGAGATCCCTCTCTCCATCCACGCGATTTAGGTTGTGCGTGAGGCGTGTGGGTGTGTGTGTGTGTGTGTGTGTGAGATGGTATCTTCCAGCTTGCCTGGAGACATGGCACTGTGTTTCACAGCTAGATCAGCAGTAACAACCACTTCCACTACCAGAGCTGTCACATGCCGTCGCTAACAAAGCTACAGCTCCCACTGCTAACACAGGTCACATTTAACAAGGATAACAGCATGGATTGTACTCATACTGTGCTTAATGCTTGTTTCACATCAAAACTCTATCTAATTTTTTGTATACTGTGTGTACTAATCACACACGCACACGCACACTTGCTTTATATACACACATTTCCCCAATTAAAGCCAATTCAAAAGCAAAAAGGCCAAAAAATATCCTGCAACATGGCTGATGTTAGTAGGGGAAACTGCAAAACTGGGAGAAAAACAAATGATTATTTGCTTAACTTAAAAGGCAGTTGGACTTGACAGTGATCCTTACAACTTACCAAAGAACCAGTGGTACATGGACATTAACATGTGGCCAGGAGCAGAGTTTCCTGACATTTATATGTACCTGATTTTGGCGCTGGAAAAATGCACAAAGCAAAGCCTGAAGGCATACAAAAGCCTCAACACTTGGTCGTACTTTACAGCGGAATCTGCCTGCGAAATTAAATTGACAAAGACACCAATAAATATTCTGGTTGTATGTGGGCCGGTTTGTACACACATTTCTATTTCGTTAAATAACTAGCTAACGTCAAGTCCAATGAAATGGCCATATTCGTACAGTCAATTGCACAACAGCTCTTTCCCATTCTAGACATGCTTTTTATTTTGTGACATTCACACTGAACACTAATGGTGCAACTTAGTAGTCTTTGCTGCCACTTTGTTGCCATAACCACAGTCACTTCCGTTAACAGTGACATCTCCTGCATAACTTCTACAGCAATGTCAGCAGGAAGATAATGTGAAAAAACATTTTGTTAATGTAAAATTTGCATGGATTTTATCATCAAAGTAAAAAATAACGATAGTTAGTTTTGGTTCCACTTCTCTAGGCTAATCCTTAAATGACTGAAAATCAAATGGGGAATTGACAGCCATTATGTGTTTAGTGTATGCAAGTGTTCTTAGCCAGCTCAGTGTCTCTCTGAAAATCCTCATCATTGTGATAAAGAAAAAACAAACAATTAAACTTGAAACTAGTTTAGAGGCGAGGTTGGGGGCAATAATACCTTGATGGAGCAACTAAACACAAACACTATCGCACACTTAATAGATCCAGCATCATTCTGCTATTCTCTCTCTCTCTCATTATTTGCAATGTTAGGGGCATAAAAAAAGGATATTTCATCCATCGCCACCAGAGACACAATATAATGGAAATGAAGATAAAAACAAGGAGAAGAGGGCGATATAAAGGACACAGATAGATAGATAGACAGAGAGGAAGAGAAGGACGTGCAGGCTCGTCCCGAGGGAGGTGCTGGCCTTAATTATACTAGTGTGGCTCATCAGTCTCCAGGCTGGCCTATGGCCTCCACGTCCTTTCTCGACGTGGACTGGGAATTATACATCGCTGCAGTGTTTGTCCATAGAATTAGTCTGACAGATTAACAGCTAAACACCCACAGATCACGCCAGCAGCCCACAGGGACTCAGCTGCCTGGGGAGCCCTGCCCAGACAAAGAGAAAGATAGATGCAGAGAAGTAGAAGTAGAAGGAAAGAGGAGGGAAAGGGCTTTTGGTTTCTCATTCTCCGAGGCGCAGGGAGAACTTTACCTGCTTGGTTATTTGTGTCTGAAAATCTCAAAGCCCCAAAGGCAGCAAGGAGGCTAAAGTTTCGGAAATAAAAAGAGAGGTGAAAAAAGAAGCGAGAGAGGAAGAAATTGGGTATAATGGGGATAGATGGGGCAATGTAAAGGGTTGCATAGAAGGGATAAGAGAAGAAGCAAGCAAGTCATGCAGGGACATGCTAATTGGAACAACAGCAGCAGTACTCTATTCCTGAGTGACTAATTCTACGCCAGGAAGTATTGTTAGTGACATCTTCCACTCAGCTTAGTGCTTTCCAACTACAAATGTTAAGAATGGTGCCAAAAACCCAGGAGAGGAAGAATTTTATTACTTTATAATGGCTCGAAAGAATGTGCACTCAACGAAAAAAAGGGAAATGTAGATTTTTTTTTAAATTGAAAAAAGTGAAATAACATGTATGAGTTTTAAAAGGCAAATCCAGTATGCAATTATTTACATATGTGTTTTTTGTATTGCACATGTGCACATTTAAATTTGAACACGAAAAGCACTCAAAGGCATCAAAGCTCGCTTCATTATGTCTTAAAAAATAAATTAAAACATTTACTTTTCAGATGTGTTAGCAACTAGGGTGATTTTTAATTTTTTAAATTAAAACGTAGAGATGCAGTCTTTTAAATGAAACGTGGGTGAGGCATAACACTGTGCAAAATAAAAAAAAAAAAAAAGAAGAAAACTCAGCAATGTGTCATTTGTGAAACAGAATAATGAATAACTGTAAAAGGTATCAGCATAAATAAGTGTTGAACAGCACTAAGACACTGGTGCTAAAACATACTGTCACTTGACAAAAGGCCCTTATGCATGTGTCAACTTCTATATTGCTGGCAGACAATATCGCTGAGAGAGAACACTTACAGCGTGCAGCTTCTTCTTGGCTTGAAATGACTGTGTTGTGCAGCTGCGGCGCAGAGTGCCCATGGAGTAAATGAAATGCTGTTTATGTTTATTCTCATTCTATGAAACAACCAGCCCAGTGAGCTGCGAGCGTAAACACCAAGTTCCCTCAGATCCATTCATTGCCTTGCTGTTTTGATCACGACAGTATGACAGACAAAGTGGTTGCAATGAGAGGCGATGTCATTCTGAGGAAGGGCTTCTCTCTCCACTTAACTCCGGTGACAAAGATATTACACGGAATTATCTCTGTGTACGGGCGGGAGGGGGGGGGGGGGCAGCTATACCTGTTCTTTTGACAAAGGCCATCTTTTCAGCAGGAGACAATGGTGTCGGGCTGAAGGAGCTCTGTTGTAATTGAGTATTAGAGAAGGTGGCGAAGAGGTGGATGCCTGATGTCTGATCTGTTAGCAGTGGCAGGGCCTCTGCGGTGCAGGCAGCTAGTGTCTCTGTGTTTTAGAGGATTTGGTTATCTATTATGTATGAAGGATTAGTCTCCTTCTGCTCCTTCCACCGGCGGGATATCAGCTCCTCGATAGCCTTGACTGCCAGGCTGCACACTTGTTTGCAGATTTAGAGCCCCCGCCGCTACACACCCCCGCCCCTCAGAGTCCTGTTTAACCTTGAAGACAAAGAGCCAAAAGTCCTGCTAACCAACACATTCCTGGTGGGAAACACCACTCGTGGTCTCTGGTACATAACTGGTGGCTCAGTTGGCCTGAGACTGCGCAGGGTGAGCGGTTACTGCCAAACTGGAACACACAGGAACTGTATGGCACACACACACATACTGTATATTCACAGACACATAACTGCCACACACAGTGGTTCATGCATATATATATATACACTGTATATACACACACGCACACGCACACTCACACACACACACACACACACACACACACACACACAAAGGGGGTTCAGCTGCTCACCGACAGCTTAGAATTGGCTTGTTTCATATGCATATAAATATTAATAAAAGATCCTCGACGGGCCACAGTCCGGCTATGCTCCTGTAATCTCTTACAATTGAAAGCCAAGGCTCATGAGATGAGGAGAGGAGGCAGAGAAAGAAGGAGAGGGAGAGAGAGACAGGAGAAAGAGAAAGAAAGAGGGAGTATAAAAGGCCTTTGTGATTTATCATTCTGAAAATGTCTCAGATGTGGAGAAGGTCTGCAATCCATCAAGATCTCTTTTCTTATTAAATTCTTCAGGATACACTTTCCACTCCCTAAATGTGGTTCACTGTCCCTTTTGATTTGATGCATAAATAGATAAAAGACCAACAACTAAGTGAAACACCCATGCCTTGGGAGACAAAGTAAGGTTTATGAAATTACAGTTGAGCTATACGTACACGACAGCACTAATGCCATGCCTCTGCTGATATAGTACAGACGAGTAAAAGCCATATGGCTTTTTTACTTGTCTATATCAGTGCTGCTGACACAGTTTTTTTTTCCTACTAAAAAGCTGTATATTTCATGGTTTATGAGCTCTTGAAAAGTATTTCCCATGCGTGCAAATCTAAGGGAACTACTGGTGCATTTTCACTAAAACATTATTCATAAAGCATTTTCTAAAGAAGACTTGATCAAGACACAGTGCACAAAATAGCGTGCACTCTTCGTTCAATTTGAAGTTATTGTACGTAGTAGCTGTAATCCCAAGGTGATGTTGTCCTGGATCTGAGTACAATGCAATTTACTACACCATAGACTGACCTGTTTGAGCTCTGTTCTAATAGAAATCAGTCAGTCATGTGATAAAATCCATCCGTTCTCACTTCCAGCACGTCAAACAAACACAGGACTTTCACCCAGGAGACTGATGTCTGTGTCCGGTGTGAAACTAAAAGTCAACGTTAACCTTTTGTCACGTCAGCTGTTAGTTCATCCTCATAAGGGACAGTCCCCCTGGAACAAACTCTTGTTTTGAATTGATAATGACAGGCATTTTATGTAAAGTGAACATGGTTTTCATTTTGCATTTCATATATTTTTTCATTTTCAATTTGACTAGATATTGTTTATCACTACTTGTAAGAAGTGTTCCACTTAAACTCCAATGTAAATTGTAATCACAGAGAAGAAAAAAAACAAAAAGAAAAAAGACACAAAGGAGGCATAAAAGAGACAAAGAAGGAAAGTGCATGGGCACCGGCCACCAACAGTGGCTTTCTAATGATGAAGTAGTTGCCATGGTGATAAGGCTTTATGAAACTCTACCAAAGATGAGGCCTTGTCCCTGCACCAGCATGGTCTGTTTGCAGTGTTTGTATGTGTGCCTGTGTCCTGAGCACAGCCATGCTAAGCCTGCCTCCCTCAAGCAGCCTGGGAGGCTGTGATTCAGACTGAAGAAACCAGGCTGTGATAAGATGCTACCAGCAGCCTTCAGTCCAGATCTGTGCCCTTTTTCCATGGCTCGACTATGGTGCTGCGATGTTCCCTGGCTCTCTTACCGTGCCAACCCCAGGCATGACACTCCTTGGGGGGGCTGCATGTCCAGTTATAGCCCCAGACCTGACCTTTTTTTTTCTGGTGGCTATCCTCCCACCCTTGGCTTCCTCACTAGCTTGATTTGACCAACCAAGCAGACCACAAGCCATAGCCTCTGTCTCTGTGTGTTGTCCCCATTTGCCACAGTATTGAGTGGAGAATCAGGCAGGGGACCTCTGCCTAATGCTTCCCGATTGCTGTTAATTCAATAAGTGAGCGGCCTTGCCTTGATTTGCCCTTGCGGGGAGGGTAAACAGACAGGAAAATACATGAATAAAATGGTAAGTAGAGAACAGAGAAAGAGAGCTGGTAGAGAAACACAATGCCTGTCTCACTTTATCACTCAAACATCCAGGAGTGTTAAAGAGGCTGGGTTATGGGTTCATCCTTCCATATCCTCATCATTCCTGTTTCCAGTGCTGTGTTGAGCCGAATGAAGAACGTTTTGATTCATGTTGTTATTATTTATTTATTTTTTTTGCGATGGCTTGAAAATACAACTCCTTATTTTTCAAGTGAACCTCTCTGCCAGCGTAATGTTTTCTTCTCCTCACGTTTGATCACGCTACCCTGCAGCTCATCTTACAACAATGATGTAATTAGTTAGCGAGGAAACTTGCCTGCATCTTCACCAGTGCCAAATTGACACACAAACAATAGGGGCTCAAGCTTTGGAGGGCCCCAGAGAGAGAAGTAGAGGAGACGGGGCCCCTCGGTGTGGCTGCTTGTCCACAGCTCACATTTGCTATTTTAAGGATTACCGCAATGGAAATCCACTTGAGGTTCGTGTGATACTACTCAAGCTCCTTGAGGGATGAAGAATAAAAAATGATAATTTGTGTTGATTTTAAAATGGTTACTTTTACTGGTTGATTGATCGGAGCAGGTACCGTTTATGCCGCTGTGTGGAAAAAATAAAGGCTAATATGTCAGATGTTTAAAAGTATTGTTATTGCCAACTTAATGTTATTTGCATGAAATGTTTAGTAGAATGTTGACTGGTAGCTGCTTATGTAACCATTATATAATTTCTTCTGCTTTTTTTGGCTAAGAGGGTCGAGAAGAAATGAGTCAAGATTGAGTTTTTATTTGTATTTAAGTTGTGTTCCATGTGTTTTGTTCCTATTTCTAGGGAAAATAGCCCTTGTAATATATGTGACGAGCTTCACTATAAAATAATTTGAAACATTATATCAAATATCAACTATACATTTTTATAGGCCTAACAGTTACTAGTATACAACTATAACCTCAAATAAACCAGCATTGATTTATTTTGGCTGACAACAAAATGCCATGTTAGCAAACAGTTGCCTATTTACTCCTCCATCAGAGATGGACCAACTTTAGCATTCATCTGAAGTAGTGTTTCTGGACACGAGAAGAAACAAAAAAGAAAATTCATTCTCCTTCAGTTGTTGTCTCGACCAGCTCCTGAGTGAAATATCTATCTATTGAGCTTATAATTGTGCCCCTAGGGTTACCAGCTATAGTTGCAAACTCTGTCTGTCATTTGGTGGACTGGGCAGGTAGTGTGCAGTGAGTTTATTAAAGATAATTTGCTTAGAACAACTACCGACTGCTGCTCAAAGCAACGTCGATGAGAGCAGTGAGAGTGAATAAAAGAGTCAAGGTGTGGCCTTTAAAACCAAAACAATGAGCGCAAAGATGATTAAAGGCCAAGGTAAAAAAAAAAAACACTGTGGGTTGTTTGTATTTCACAATCGTCTTTGGCTGTGCTTGTCGAGCGAGGGTGCCCTTAGAAATAGAAATAGCAAAATACTGTAGATAGTGGAGAAGAATTCCTTCTAAAAAAGGCTTATATGCACAGTCTAAATCCTGTGAGTCAGACTGTTGTTTATATAAAAAATATTGATTAATGCTTTAAATCTCATCTTGCACACAAATGAATGGAAGGGAAAAGGGCAATTTGTTTAAAAAAACAATCCTCCCACCTGACCAAATGCCATTGTGGGATTAGTTTAATTCCTGTAACATGCAGTTATTTATCTGACTGTCTATTTATCAAAATCCATATTACTGCTGCAAGTACAGTAGAGTTGGGTGTTTCTGACAAAGTTATTCTATAATAAAATATGAAGTGGCTAGGTGCACAATTTAGTTTGGCAACTGTACTATACTATATTACACACACTGCAGCTGGTGGAAACAATTGTTTTGTTTTTTCTTTCTTAGAATGGATGTGCTCTCTTCCAGAAACCCTTACAGAAAACGTGTGGGCGTCTGCCCCTTGATATTTCGCTGGTGTCTCCGTCTAGCTGCGTGACAAGCTTTTTACTCAGATGGCTGCTGCCGGCGCTGTTCTGAGAGCAAGGAGATCGGCATGTCATACAGGGGGGTTCACAAACAAGTCATCTCTGAAATGCTGCAGACAAGCGCTCATCAATTAGCCTGGTCTTAGATGATAACGTAGCTATTCTCACTAGCTGTTACATCACACTCCATTTCATTTACAAGAGGCGGCGCACGCTGTCTCCCCGAAAACAGCGTAATGAAAGCAACAAGGATTCATCCTGTCAGTGTGTCATAATATTTTAACTCTCACCATAGTAGATCTTTAAATATTAAACACAACTCGTATAAGCATGTATGATACATCCATGAGAATTCCTTTGCAGCCATCGCTCTGTATGCACTTAGGGTATTCCCTGGCCTTTAAGGGAACATGACAATTCGAAGAGCTCTTGAACAGAATAAGGATATGCATTTCTAACCCGCAGCCTCAAAGCGGGTTGTGAGTTTTAACCCAACGGGAAAAGGGAGGTTCTGAGATCTCCTTATGTGAGACTTGAAAGTTCCAAGATCAAATTCCTCCAAGCCGCACTTGTGAAGGGAATACTGAGATGGCCTCTGAGGCATCTCTTCCCCCCCCCCTCCACAAGACAAGTGGAGTGTGGGATTCTCCTGCTCCTCCACACAAACAGATCCATCTGACATGACAGACCTTAACCCCTGGGGGCCCACTTAACTCACTGCCACATTAATTGAATCTGGCCCTTGTGAAAGTACTCGAGAAACCCTACACCATGAAATCCAGCATAGAAAAACGGCGGATTTGGAGCAAAAGAGAATGCACGTCATGGGTTTGGATTTGATGTGTTTTGAAGCTAATGAAGCGAGAGGCTGTGATGTGTGTTCCTCAGATCATTAGGTTGAATCAGCTGAGATTCATGTGAAAATGCTGCTTTATGGGGCAATTCTCACAGCTAGCTGGTTACATCTCATTGTTTCTCTGTTTCTGCTCTATGTGTCCTCTCTCCTCTATCACAGGCTGCTGCAGGTAATGGGAGAGGTACTCCGAGCGTGTTTCTTGTATCCGCGCTCCTTCTGGGGATGTCCGTGGAGAAGAAGTTGACCTCTTGGTATGTAATCGTCCTCCTCCATTTCGCGGGTATGGGAGGCAAGGGCATGATCTAGTGGAACACAGCAAGAGCATGTGAGCACGCGCACACAGGGAGCGAGAAGGACACACATAAAGCAAACACGCCACTCTCTGCAAACACATCGCTTCCGTTTTCCGTTCACCTCAATATAACCCCTGTGTTTACTCCCAAGAACAACATTTTCACTCCGCCTCACTCAGTCTGAGGATTAATTCACAGGATAGAAGCTGATAATATAGACCTACAGAACTCATGGTGCTCCTCCTTTTACAAATGTCAGATAAAGTCATCATCATCATTTTATTACACAAAGCCGATTACTCCTCCAGCCAGGCGCGTATAGGGATAAAAGTGGGGATCGGGTGGAGAGCCCTGACACAAATTGGATTTCCGCTCTCCTATATCCTTAAATATAGATTTATTATCCATTAACACACCAGTATCCCCAGCTAGTTGCAACACGGGGATTTACTCTAATGAATAGAAATCCATGGCGTACATACAAATGTATTTATTTACTTTCTCGGGCTTGATTGAATTTAAAGCAGAAAAAAATGTAAATGTGCGAAAGGGTGCAGGGAAAGTACTTTTTTATTTGAGTTTTTTTTCACAATCTACTTAAAAAACAGATGTTGCATGAGCTTGAATTTGTTTTTCACAACAGTCGAAGAACGATCATTAATGTTGAATGATTGACAGACCACATCATTCATGTTCTCAAGTGTAAATAAAAGAAAAAATATAATACTGTTTTTTAAAGCTTTTATTACTTTTTTTTTTTTTTTAACACAAAGCTGTGTAATGCTCAAATAAGTCAGCGCTGTTTTGCAGTGTGCGTGTTGCATGCATATGTGCATGTTTCTGCATTGTGCGAGCATGCTCATACATACTAAGTGTGTTTAGTGTGTGTGTGTCTGTGTGTGTGTGTGTGTGTAGGCATGTCACATCCGCTGCACGTGTGTCTATTCCCACATCTCCGCGAGAGTGTGCGTGTATTTGAGGGTCAGAGTTTGTTTCTCTCCCTGGCTGGTTGCTGTTGGCAGGATTAGCGACAGGACAAGATGTTCAGTAAAAACCCTCAGTTAGCTACGCCAAACATTGCATAATGCTCCATTTAGCACAGCACAAATTTGAGGATTTACTCTCAGACCTCTGACCTATCTGTAGGCCCTTTTTGGATGGATCAACCTTCAATGCGTTTGAGCAGATGGATAATGTTTGTGGTGATTTTCCTTGGCTTGGTGGCTAAAATATTAATTTTTTCCTTCGTCGTTTCTGCTTCTATCACAGCTACCGGGCGAATCAGTGGCCACTTGTTCGAGTAGTTTATACATTTACAACAAGCGCTATGGGGTTAATGCAGTATGCATGTTCCACTCAGTGATACGCTGACACGCCAGGGAGACCTCATAACAGCTTAGCGCGGTTTGTGCTGTATGTGTACAACCTCTGACTCCTGCTTTGGAGAAAAATAGAACATTTGTCATTCATCATTAAACATGAATCACCTATGTGAGAGGAGGGAGACTGAGAGGGAGACTCTTCACTCTCACTCACCTGATAGTGGAAACTAATGTCTGACTTCTCTATGTCTCTGCACTGCTGTGCCAAGTGACAGGCGGAGGCAAGGAGTCGAGTTGAGCTGCAATTCCAAAGTGTAACCCAGGGCTATCTGAGGACTGTGCAAACACAAGGGCTGATCAGGCTCAGCAGAGTCAACACTGAAGCATGCTGGAGGAAGAAAGGTGACTTTATGTATTTCCCGGCAAAAGATAGATGTGTAATTATCACATAAAGTGGCTTTTCGAATGTGAAAATGTCTCACGCTGCAGAAGCTGTGTACTTTTGTGTCAAGGATACTGCTCTGCTGGCCGTTCCATAACCCATCATGATTTGCTTTTACTGTACATCGCTGTACTCGTCTCCCCCATCCTTGCGCTTCCTTCCCTCTGTCTTGGAACCGCATTTCTGTTTATCACTCCTGTTTCCTGCCCTGCCAAATTCTCCTTCTCTACACTTTATTTTATCCCCGGGTACCTGGCTTTCCCTCCTCCACTGCTGCACTCGTCTCTCTCTCTCTCTCTCTCTCTCTTTCTCTCTCTCTCTCTGTCTCTCTCTCCATTTCCCTCCCTCCCTGAGATGACTCTAAGTCATCTTCACATAGAACTACTCTCGTCTCCTCTCTCTCTCCATTCCTACCATCTCTTTATTGACTTCTACTTGTCCTCCCATCCATCCTTTCCATCTCTCCAGGCTTTTAGAGTGAATGATACAGATAGATGCTCTCTGCACCCTTTCTCAAAGCTCTCACACACAATCAACAGCTCCTGCACTCAGCAGACTACCTCTCAACTCTCTCTCTCTCTCTCTCTATCCAACACACACACATACAACTCAGACACACACACACACACACATACACACACTCAAACACTGCGTAGGTCTTTTTACACCTGGCCATTCCTGGATCGGAGAGCTGGAGGTTGATACAATAGGGGCAACAAAATACCTTACTTGTTTTCATGGGCGCTTGCTAAAGGGGGCAGAGCTTAACCTCCATTAAACGTGTTCTTTTTGTTTACATTGTACGTGATTTTTGGCAAAGGTGTGCAGCGGAATGGATCCTGTCAGTGTGACCCTTATATATTGGTTTATTATCATAGATGCATTAATGTCAGCATTTTAATATTGTGGCTTGTACAAGGGGTCAGCTGATTTTACCATCCGGGCAAAGTGTGAGGCAATAACTTAATCACACATATGTCTGGTCATTTGCCCTAAAAACGCACAATCTAAACTTAAATAGGCCTTAAAGTGGCTCCTGCATTATTACTTAATGGAGGTCCTGTTTTTGAAGAAGCACCAAAATCTAGTGTGAATACATTTAATATTTCAGTTAATATTATACTCACATGGTGTATATTCTTAATAAGTGTTGCATGATATCAAACTAGAACCACGCTAACTTGGGGAACCCTGGAGGGAAGAGGGAGGGTGACAGGTTTGGATAAGGTGCCTGCAGCTCCCCAGTACATCTATCGGACTGTCAGGCCTGACAATGGTGAACATGTTCACAGAGAGCCTATTTGCAGTATTATACATGTATCGTATTTGTTTATGACTATATAAAGTAAAACAGCAACAACAACAAAGAACCAAACCAATTCTTAAATAAGAGCCTTCAAGTACTCTTCCTTTGAAGTCAAAAATAAAAAATAAAAATTTTATGTTTAAGGTTTAAGGTTTAAGGTTTAATTAACCACTGATCTTACGGTTCTTACAACTATGTTTGCCCTTATCACACACTTATACCACACGGTTACTGTCATATCTACAGCATAACAATATGAATACCTGTTTATACATAATGCAATTCATGATTTCACCCCTGCAAAAAATTCCACTTCTGTGAAGCCTATAGGGTTCAGATTTTGCCGAAACTGCGTCAGTGGGTTTATGGTTAAACTCGACGTTACATTTTAAAGCGACAGTGTATAGTGTTGTACAGTGTTGTACAGTGTTGTACTGTACATGCGTTTATTGCATCCACGGTGTCCAAATTAGCTGAGGTGAAGAGAAAAAGAAAAATTAAACATCCGAGTCTTGCGTAATCCAATTCGGTGTATGTTCTGTAACCCCTCCAAATAATCTCTATAACATGTGCCGCAATTATGGACATTTCTCTAATGAGATTACGTCAGTAGTGTGCACTATTCTTGCATCTCCACTGTCCCTTTGCATTAGGTTACTGTGTCACGATGTGGCTCTGCATTCACCTGCACGCCAGTGCGTTAACAGCATTATACCATATGATTACGGTATGATTCTCTTTGTATTGATTGTCTTTAGAATCATGAAGCAAGAGGCAAAATGACATTATCCTGATCAAGCTGCCTCGGATTCCCGTTTCCCAGACAGCTGAGCCAGCAGGAGGTTAAATTAACATGTCACTCTGCTAAATCACCAGATTATAACATGCACTGTAAAAAAAAAAAAAAAGATTTCCCCCCTTCTCTCTCTTTCTCTCTCTTTCTCTCTTCCACGTATTTGCACACACACACACACACACTTCCTGCTTAACACCATAGGCTCCTGTGGTACACATCAGGCTGCGATGATAAACGAGCACGCTGTCTTTTACAGTGTGATAAAGCCCCCTGTCTGGGCTTAGATAGGAAGGTTATTGTTGGAACGCCATAACCTTTTATTTCATCTGCTGTATAAAAAAAAAAAAAATAAAAAATCAATTAAGAGCTAGGTATGATCTTGCTTTGCTTTGAGCACAAAATCACATTTTGCTCACCCGCACTTGATTTCTTTTCTTCCAATTTCTTTTTCTTAGTCCATTTTTTTCTTCTCATTCCATCTTTCATGTCTTTACCATTCTTTCCTTCTCTCTCTCTCTCTCTCTCTCTCTCTCTCTCTCTCTCTCTCTCTCT